>JACVQZ010000147.1:61452-71669 GCA_019828575.1 Talaromyces thailandensis
TCTGTAACCACTATGTCCAGCTAGGGACGCCCAGGATAATCTATTATAATTTTTTTAATATAAGGAAAATTATGAATCCTTTATAGAAATCAATAATTTATACATAAATATAATATATAAGAAAAAGTCAGTCCTATATTAAAATAACTCTTATACTTAATAATTAATAAAAATTAATAATATATAATATATAGAAAAATTTTAATTTCATATTAAATGTTTTAATAGAATATTATATTAAAATAATTTCTATATTTAATAGCTAATTTAATTAAAAATAAATATAATTAGTCTTATAAAAAATTTTTTTTTTGAAGTATGCTTTAAGATAAAAATAGTTTTATATTAGATTTTATATAATACTTTTATATAAAATTTAAGTTTTTTATTAAATAAGAACTAATAATATAAATATATAGCTAAAAATTAATCTTATATTAAAAATTTTAATAAAATTTTATAATAAAATAGTATCTATAACTACTTATTTAATAAAAATTAATAATATAAAATATATAATATATAATAATTTTATATTATAAATTTTAATATAAGATTATATTAAAATAAATATCTATAATTATGTATTTAATAAAAATTAATAATTTAAAAAATATAATAAAAAATGAGTTTTATATTACAAGTTCTAATAGTATTTAATATACTATAAAAATAATTAAAAGTTAGTTTTATGTTATGAGCTGACCCCATACTAGAGATTCAGATAACACTCTTATAAGAAACTGCTATATAAAGTTATACTCTAGAAGAAACCTCTATAACATTATAAAAACCTTCCTCAAGATTAATCCTTAATCTATACATTATATAAAACTATTCCTAATTCTAATCTAAAGGATCTATATAGATAGTCTAGATTTAAATTATATAATACTAGTAAGCTAGTATGTTGGAGAATAATAGAATCTAAATTATATAAATATTAATAAAATCTTTACTTTTTCTTTTTTATATAAATTCTTATATATATAAGAATTTATTATTTTTTTTTCCTTTCTTCTCTTTCTTATATTATATTTTATATTTAGTTATGCTTTTATAATAAGTCTTAGATAAGACTAGTCTATAATATTATAAAATATAATATTCTAATTAATATATTAATTAGTTAAATAATATAATAATAAATCTAAATAATCTAAATTAGTAAAAGCATCTCTTAATACTTAAAAAATTACTTATTTAGATATTATACTATATAAAGATTCTAGAAGTAAATCTTAATTCCTAAATAAAGACTCTTAGTATAAGCTTTAATAAATAACTAAACTAGATTAATATTAATATAGATAATCTTAATTAATATATTTAAACTCTTAAGAACTCTTATAAATTTATAATTATATAAGCTTCTCTTATACTATTATTTTAATAAAGAATCTTAGACCTAGTTCTATATTTTATATTTTAATATAAATCTTATTTACTTAATACTACTATATATAATAATACTAATAAATTTTAATTTTTTTTCTTCTTTTTTAAGCTCTAAGCTAAGTTCGCTATTAATAAAAAAATTATTAGAAATAATTTTATTTATATATAATATATTTTTAACTAATTAATTAATAATACTAAGAATAAAGTATATCTTTAGATTTAAATTTATATAGCTATTTTAATTATTACTACTTCTAATATACTTAATTAATTTTATAACTATCTTAATATCTTCTTTAATAATTAATAACTTATTAAATAATTAAATTAATAGCTTAATAATCTATATTAAAATAACACTCTCTTTATAAAATTTATTATTAAATTCAAAAGATTTTTTCTTTTTATTAAAAATTAGATCTAAATTAATAAGATTTAGATTACTTAACTTTAAAGTGCTATAAACTAAAAAATAAAATAAGTTATTATTAAATAATAACTTCTTATAATATATAATATTTTTCTTAAATACTTATATTATATAGTTAATAATTTAAATAAATTTAACTATATCTAGAATATTTATAGTAATAATAATTATAGTTTTAATTAAGTATTCTTTAGAATACTAAGATTAGATATATTATTTATTTATTAATCTACTCCTCTAGTTATATCTATTACTATATTCTTTATTTATTTTATATTAATAGATCTTTCTACTATAAATCTAATAAACTAATAAATCTAAATCTTATTTAATTATTATAATTATAATACCTCTAACTATTTTTTTTAAGATTATATATAACTTTATTAAGCCTATATTTTATATTAAATAATAATTAATAATATAAATTCTTTTAATATTAAATTATCTTAAAGCTGAGACTTTTCTAAGAAAGTATTTAAATTAAAAAATAAGTAATTTCTAATAAAAATTATAGTTAGGAGTAGAAAATAATAAAAAAATTCTTAAAAAAAGTAAAAAATATAACTATTTTTAAGATAAAAATATTATTAAATAACTCTATATATAATAGAATATTAATTAATAATAGATATATTTTCTATAAAATAATTAAAGAATCTTTTATTTTAAAAAATTATTTTATTTAATATATAATTACTCCTATTCTTATCTAGAGATATAATAGACTAGAAGAATAGACTATTAATAAGATAGTAATAATAATAATAAATATAAATAAATATTAAACTAAGAAGATATACTTTTATATAATTTAAAAAATATAGTATAACTTAATATTAAGTATTAAATAGATATAGAAAGAATAAGTAATATTTAATCTTATAAATAAGATATTAATCTTCTTTAATAAAATTAAAATTAATAATAAAAATATAAAAGATCTATATTAATAAAAAAATACTTATAAGATCTTTACTACTTTATTAATAATATTAAAGAAATAATAAAAATAATACTCTATAAAATAGATAGAGATTTTTACTATTAATATAACTAATATTAATAAGATATTAGTACTAAAAAAAAAAACTAACCTATAAATTATATTATTTAATTATTTATGAGATTATATTAATATATTTAATTTAATAGAAGTTAATAAGCTTCCTAAATAATAACCTAAAACTAATTATATAATTAAATTAATTAAATAAGACAAGAATAAATAAAAATCTGAGACCTTATAGAACTTACTATATAATATATTATAAGAAGAGCTTTTTATATTATAAAAAACCCTCTATAATTTATTTTCTAAAAGATTTATATAAATAAATAAATTATCTGTGACAGTACTAGTATTATTTATAAAAAAATCTAGTAAAAATCTATACTTTTATATCAACTACTAAGCTTTAAATATTATTATAAAAAAGAATTAATACTCTTTTCCTTTTATATATAAAACTCTATAGAGGATTTCTAAAGTAAAGTAGTTTATTAAATTTAATATATCTATAGCTTTTTATAAAATATAAATTATTAAAAAAGATAAATAGTTAATAACTTTTTATATATAATTTAAATTTTTTAAATAGTTAATAATCTTCTTTAGACTAACTAATACCTCTAATATATTCTAATAATATATTAATTAAATCCTTTAGGATTTCTTAAATAACTTTATAATAATCTATATTAATAATATCTTAATCTTTATTAATAGAACACTAAAGAAGTATTAATAATAGATATAAGTTATACTTTAATAACTTTATAATATTAATCTATAAATAAATATTAATAAATCTAAATTTAAAGTAAAAAGTATAAAATATTTAGAATTTATTATTAAAATAGAAGTAAATATCTAAATAAACCCTATAAAGATTAAAATTATATAAGAATAGCAAGCGCCTACTATAGCTAAAAAAGTCTAATAATTTTTTAAATTTACTAATTTTTACTAATAGTTTATTTATAATTATTCTAATATTATATAATTCTTAACTAACTTTATTTAAAAAGAATTAAGCTTTATATAGAATAATATTACTAAGAAAGCCTTCTAAATTCTTAAAAATCTTTTTATTATAAAATCAATCTTAGTCCTTTTTAATCCTAAATAAGAAATAATAATTAAGATTAATTCCTTTAGATATATAAATAAAAGTATACTTTCTTAGTATAATAATAAAGAAAGACTTTAAATCTATATTTATTACTTTTATAAGCTTAATTCTATAGAATATAACTATAAGATCTATAATAAAAAATTATTTATTATTATAAACTATTTTAAGTAATAAAAAACTAAACTAATATTCTTAAATATACTATTTATAGTTATTATAGATTATAATAACCTCTACTACTTCTTTAAGATTTAATAATTAAATAAGTGTTAAATATATTAGTAAATCCTCCTCTTCTAATTTAATTATAAGTTTATATATTAATTTAGATTTTAAATCTTTTAATCTAATATTTTTTCTTAGTAATTATAAGATATATTATAAGATAAGAATAATAACTATTTTATCTATTATAATTATATTCTTTTATTATAATCTATATTAGTTAGTTATATTCTATACTCTTAGATAATAATACTCTAAATTCTAATTTAAATTATTAAAATAATACTACAAAACCTATAGATCAAAGCTAAAATAAAAAATAAAGAATATATATAAATTAAATAAACTATCATTAATAATCTTTATATATTCTTATAAGAATTAAATCTAAAGATAACTATTACTAATTATAGAATTAATAAATAAAATAAGCTCTTCTACTAAGATTAATAATAAATATTAAATAATAAACTATTATATATTTATATTATATAATAATATTATAACTTCTCTCTTTTTAGATACTCTAGTTATAATATAATAAATATTCTTATAAGTTAAATATTCTTCTAGTTAAATATAAATAGTAATATTTAATAATTTATTAATAACTATAGTATATATAAAGCTAATATTATTTAAAAAAGCTAATATTAAGAACTTTTAAAACTACTCTCTATCCTAGATTAAATATAAAGAGAGATTAGTATAGATTTTATTAATAAACTATTTTAAAGTAATAATTATAGTTACTTAATAGTTATAATAAATTAACTAAATAAAAAGATTATTTTTATACTATTAAAAAATCTTATTATTAAAGCTATTACTTATATCTTTTTATATTTTTTTATATAAGAATATGGGTTTCTAATAAGTATTATATTAGATTGTAATATCTAATTTATAAGTAAAATATAAGCTTATCTCTATTAAAATATAAAAATTAAATAATATCTTTTAACTATATAGTATCTATAGACTAATAGATAGATAGAATAAATAAATACTATTATTAAGAATTATTTTTAAAAATATTATAGCTATTTTTAGATTAACTAGAGTAATCTATTCTCTATAGTATAGATTGTAATTAATAATTATATATCCTTTTTAATAGGAATTAGTCTCTTCTTTTTTATATATAGATATAATCTAAAGGTTATAAATCTTTAGGAAGCCTTATATAGCCTAATAATAAGCTATAATAAATAGAAGATTATAAAAAGTATAATAAATAAGCTAGTTATTATTTTAAAATTAGTATAAATAAAAATTATAGTAGTATAATAATAAATAAAAGATTATATTAATTAATACTAAGATATAGCTCTAAACTATTATATAGAGAATAGAGTATAGCTTAATTTAAAAAATATTTATATTAATAAGCTCTCTAAGAAACTAGATTACTAATATATAAAGTATATAATTCTAGAGAAAATAAGAAGCTATATATATTAATTAAATACTAGAGAAAAAATTTATAATATTTTTTATATAGTGTTATTATAGCCTATAAATAAAAATTCTTTTTTATTATAAATAATATCTAACTACTAATCTCTAGAAATTCTAGTTGATAATCAACTTAAATATATAGTAGAGTGAATTAAAGATAAGTATATAATTTAATAAGAATAAAGCTACTAGTGCTAATATTTAATTAAATAATTAAGCTATAATAAGTATGAATAATAACTAGTAATAAATCTTAAAGATACTATTATATTAGATAATTAGAAAATCTTTAAAGAAGAGAGTAATATTATAAACTAATTCTATATTAGAGATTTAGGCAATACTTTTATAAAAAATTATTATATAAAACTATATTCTAGAAGAAGTCTTTATAATGCTATAGAAGTTTTCTTTAAAATTAATTCTTAATCTATATACTATATAAAGCTATTTCTAATTCTAATTTAAAAGATCTATATGGATAGCCTAGATCTAAATCATATAATACTAGTAAGCCAATATATCAGAGAATAGCAGGATCTAAACTATATAAATATTAATAAAATCTCTACTTCCTCTTTTCTATATAAACCCTTATATATATAAGAATCTATTATTTCCTTTTCCTTTCTTCTCTTTTTTATATTATGTTTTATATTTAGTTGTGCTCTTATAGTGAGCTTTAGGTAGGACTAGCCTATAACATTTTATATTAAAATAATTTTTATAATTATTTATTTAATAAGAAATAATAATAGTTTATATTAAATCTAAATTTTTATTTAATAAGAATTAAATTTATTTTATATTATTATTATTCTAAACCACTATGTCTAGCTGGAGATATCTAGGAATATAGTTATACTCTATAGAGGAAAAATTATAGAGCTATAAATATAAACTTTTTAAATAAAAACTCTCTTTTTATAAGTTATTATATTATATTAGCTTTATATATATAAGATCTAAAGTTAGATAATTCTAAATTTAATAATATAAAAATATAAAATATTAAATAAATAAGATTACTTTTTATAATATAGATATTATACTATATATTTATATCTCTATATATAGATCTTTTAATATATTATTAATATAGCTATAATATAAGTATATAATATATAATATTCTTATAATAATTATTTATTAATATTTTAGATTTTATTTTAATTTTTTATTAATATAATATTGTAGTTTTATTTTATATTAAATAATTATATAAATAATTTTTTATTTTTTTTTATTTTTAGAATTTTTTTTTATTATTACTAATTCTATTTGTTTTATTAATTTATTATATTATATATTTTTATAAATAAATTTATACTTATTTCTTTTTTAATTATTTATATTAAATTAAGAATAATTATTTAATAAATTATTTATTCTTATTATTTTACTATTATTATTATTAGAATATATATATAGTATATTAACTAATTATATTTTATAAAAATTATTAAAGAAAAATATTTCTCTACTATAATTAAGCTATAAAAAAATATTTTTAAATAAATTTTATAAAAATTTATATTATAAAAAAGCTATAAATAATCTATATATAAATTATTATTAATTTTTTAATTAATTTTTTATTTTGTTAATTAATAATTTTAATAATAGTTATTATTTTTATATTTGTTAATTATATATATTTCTAGAGATTTTTAAATCTATATTATATATTATTTTTTATTATATTTTTAAATTTTTTAAGAAGTATAATTTTTTTATTATTAATCTATTTTATTAGTAATATTTTTATTAATTAAACTCTATTAAAAAAATAAATATTAAAAAAATATTTTAATATATATATATTTCTAATATAGCTTATAATTATTATTATTATTATTTTAAGAAAATATTTTATATTTATATTATAATATAATATATTTCTTTCTTTATCTTTATAATTTATTTTATATTTATATTTTATTTTTATTATTTCTATATTTTTTATTAATTAGTTAATTAATTAGATTTAATACTAGCTAGAGTAAAACTAATTCTAAAAGCTACTATTCTAGATATATCTAAGCTAATAAATACTAATATAAAAATAATTTAGCTATAAAGATATATTATAAAATAAACTATAAAAAATATAATAAATAATATAAATAAATTAAGTTAAAATAATTAATTAAATTAAAATACTTAAATAGTATAAATATATATACTTAGCTATATACTAGTGTTTTCTTTTATTATTCTTATATTTTATCTATTATATCACCTATATAAGCATTTTTATATAATAAAATTATACTAGCCTACACTTAATTAATCTTATATATTAATTATATATATATATACACTTATCTATTCTTAATATATAAACTCTTACCAATCTATACATTTTCTATATTTCTAGTTTTATTCCATATAACCTTATTAATTTATTTAATTCTTTATATTAGTCCTTAATCTATATTTATATAGTTATTTATTCTTACTAGTAAGTAAGTAAATTTAATATTTATATTATTTATTTATATAATTATATATATTTTTAAGTTAATATTTTTATTATTTAATTTTTATTTTTATATATTATTTATATCTATTACTTTAAAGTTTATATTATTAAATTAAACTAATAAATCTATATCTATAAAAAATTAAGTAATTATAACTATAACTAATTTTTCTTAGAATAATATTTATAGATTTATTATCTATTATAAATCTTTAATTTATATCTATATAAAAAACCCTATTCATTTATATAAACTAAATAACTAGATGATCAAGTAGGTAACCGCTTGATCTAATAGGTCTGTGCACCCGCACTTATATCCACCCAGATTAGAGATGGTAATCTGATTTATAAGGTATTAATATTTATGTAGGAGCCAATACTCATAGATTCGAATCCCACTCCAGTCACCCAACCTATATAAAGATTTATCACCAAAATATTAACTACAATGTATAGAAAAATAAAAATATATTTAGAAAATCTTATATATATATAGATATACAAAATTTGGGATCACTCAATTTCAAAAGCGTATATCTATATATATATATATACGCTAAAAGGTCCCACAACTAAAAAATTACAACAGCACAGCATTACAACAAAAGATATAGGATTTTTCTTCCATTCCATTAAGAAACAATTTTCTATATAAATCATATATCTCAATACAGATTTTGAGAATTATTATATATTAAAATATTTATATTATAAACCTTATATTACTATAAAATCCACAATACAATATATTCATATATAAATCATTAATTTCTATAAAGAATTCATGGTTTTCCCTATAATGAAAAAATTACAATAGATTATCCCAGACGTCCCTAGCTGGACATAGTGATTACAGAATAATAATAATATATAAACTAAATAATTAAAAATAATATATTTTATAATTTAGCTAGATAATCTATATAAATAATATAGATTTTTATATTTATTAATTTATTATATTTTTTATTATTATTCTAAACCACTATGTCCAGCTAGGGATATCCGGGAATACAGTTGTACTCTATAGAGGAAAAACTATAGAGCTATAAATATAAGCCTTTCAAATAAAAACCTTCTTCTTATAAGTTATTGTGTAGTATTAACTCTATATATATAAGACCTAGAGTCAGACAGCCCTAAACTTAATAATATAAAAATATAAAGTATTAAATAAATAAGATTATTATTTATAATATAGATACTATACTATATATTTATATCTCTATATATATAGATCTTTTAGTATACTATTAATATAACTATAGTACAGGTGTATAATATATAATATTCTTATAATAATTATCTATTAGTATCTTAAGTTTTATTTTAATTTTTTATTAATATAATATTATAGTCCTACTTTACGCTAGATAATTATATAAATAATTTTTTATTTTTTTTTTATATTTAGAAATTTTTTCTTTCTTTTTACTATTATTAATCTTATTTTTTCTATTAGCTTACTATATTATATATTTCTATAAATAAATTTATACTTATCTTTCTTTTAATTATTTATACTAAATTAAGAGTAATTATTTAATAAATTATTTATTCTTATTACTTTACTATTATTATTATTAGAATATATATATAATATATTAACTAATTATATTTTATAGAAATTATTAAAGAAAAATATCTTTTTATTATAGCTAAGCTATAAAAGAATATCTTTAAATAAATTTTATAAAAATTTATACTATAAAAAATTATAAATAATCTATATATAAATTATTATTAATTTTTTAATTAATTCTTTTATTTTATTGACTAGTAATTTTAATAATAATTATTATTTTTATATTTACTAATTATATATATCTCTAAAGATTTCTAAATTTATACTATCTATTATCTTCTATTATACTTTTAAGTCTTTTAAGCCTTCTAAAAAATATACTTTTTTTATTACTAATCTATCTTACTAGTAATATTTTTATTAATTAGACTTTATTAAAGAAATAGATATTAAAAAAATACTTTAATATATATATATTTTTAATATAACTTATAATTATTATTATTATTTTAAGAAGATATTTTATATTTATATTATAATATAATATAT
>JACVQZ010000148.1:0-43237 GCA_019828575.1 Talaromyces thailandensis
TATTAAATATTAATAATATTATATATTCTAATCAACTTTTATTTCTAGAGATTCTATACTATAAGATTAAGAGTATAGTTTATTCTATATTATTTAATAAAGTTTTAGATATAAATATAATCTCTAATAACTTTTAATATAAGATTATAGATATTTTAATAATACTTAATATATTTTATTAAATCTATAATATCTATATCTAAACTAGTTATAATCTACTTTATTTTTAGTATTTAATCATAGTTATTCTTTATAAGAGAAATAATAACTATAATTATTATATATCTAAAGTATATTAACTAGTTATATTACTTAATATAATTATAAAATTTTTAAAAGTTATTATTATATATAGAATTAGTTATATTATAAAAATAGAAGAACTACTCTTAAAAAATTATTTAAATAGATAGAAAAGAATATTTATAGATTATACTATTTAAATTATACTAGACTATATCTAATATATATAAAATAATAGATTTAAGATTATATCTATATTACTATTAAATATCTCTAGTATTTATAATAATATATACTATATATAATTATTTTATAATATATAGAAATAGTAATTTAACTACTTTATATTATAGATCACTATTTTTTTTATAGAATAGAGTATATAAATTAAAATCTTAAAAAATATATTAAATATAATTCCTATATTAATAAATATTCTATAAAACTTATTAATCTTATTAATTTTATACCTTATATATAATTTAGATCTAATTAAGAATTATACTAATAAAACTAATTATATATTAATAAATAAATAGATAGATAATATAGAAATAATAACTATAAACTATAATAAAAATAAAACTATTAAAAAGCTTTAATATATTAATATTATTATAGATTAATAAACTCTATACTATATTTCTATATTTAATAAAAAAAAATATTAGCTTATTTATTTTATAAATCTATAAAACAGTCTTATTTTATAATTATAATTAATTATTTTATAAAATAATATATAAAAAAAAACTAGTAAAATAATTAAATATCTTAGAATTTAATTTAATTTAAAGTTTATATTTAATATATATTAAGATAAGACTATAGCTAAAATAAATACTAATTTAAAAATATTATAAAGATTAATTAAATCTATATAGAAGATTATTCTTAGCTTAATATAAAGAATTTACTAAACTATTATTATTCCTTAGATATTATATAATACTATAATATAATATCAATCTAGAATTATAATATAGACTTAACTTACTAAAATTATATATAAATTCACTAATATTTAAAAATATATAGTATATCTTATTAATAGAGTATTCTAGATTATAATAATAAAAATATTTAATATAAAATTATTTCTTCTTCTAATTTACTATTAATTAGATTAGTTTATTAAGGTTATTACTATTTAGATTTATATAAATCTAGTCTATATAATTCTTTAAAATATACTATTATATTATATAGATTAATAACTTATACTTAGAAATTATATACTTATAAAGACTTATACTTAGAAAATAAATAAATACTTATAAACTTCTTTAAAAATCTTAATAGGAGAATAAAAAAGCTATAAAATATATATTTAATTACTATAATAAAAATCTTTATATATAATAATTAATAAACATAAGAAAGTGATTATTATATATAATTATATAGTTAAGAAGAATAAATATATACTAGTATATACTAATAATAATAGCTATTAAAGCTATATTAATACATTAATAATTATCTTATAATTCTAGTATTAATAGACTAAGTATATTAATATAAAAAAAATATTAATAATATATATAATAAAGGCTTATAAGGTTTAATTTAGATTTAATATATTAATATAGCTTATAAAAAATAATTTATAATTTTAAAAAGTAATAATCTTCTTTAATAGTCAAATAGTATTCTAATTAATATAGAACTTATAGATAGCTTTTAATTAGATATATATTAAAAACTATATTAATTTATATTAAAAATATATAGATAATAATATTAATATAATTCTTTACTAGATTCTAGATTATAAAGAAATTCTTAAAAATAAAACTATAAATTAAACTGCTAAACATATTACTATAATAGAAGTATATTATTAAATTATATCTAAAAATATTAAGAATTAGATTATACTTAAAGCTATAGCTAAGTACTAAATTTATATAAAAATAAAAAATATTTAGATTAAAATATAAAATTAATTTAAAAATAGAAAATCTATTAAAAAATTAATCTTATAACTATTCTAAAATAATTTTTAATATTAGACAGATCTATATAAGATTATATTATTAATTTTAATCTAAATATATATAAAATAATTAGTATTAGATTATTATCTTTAGTAAATTAATAAGTATAAGAATCTATACTATTTATATAAATTATTTAATTAAATTATAAAGTATATTATTCTTAATTATCTAATTTATATAGATAAATAAGATCTTATATAGATATAAATCAAGGATTTATAATAAATAATAAATCTATAAATATTACTCTAGAAAAAATTAGCTATAATTATAATTACTTAATTTTTTATAGATATAGGCTTATTAACTTAATTTAATAATATAAATCTTAAAATAATAGACATAAATAATATATAAAAATTAAATAATAAGAGCACTAATTTAGAAATATATATAATTATATAAATAAATAATATAAGCACTAAATCTACTTATTTACTAATAAAAATAAATAATTATATAAATATAAATTAAAAGCTAATACTAAAGATTAAATAAACTAATAAGATTATATAAAATAAAGCTAGAGATATAAAAAATATATAAATTAATAAAAATTTATATATTAAAGATAAATAAATAATTACTTAAATGCATATATATATAATTAATATATAAGATTAATTAAGTATAGGCTAGTATAATCCCACTATATAAAAATACTTATATAGATAGTATAGTAAATAAGATATAAGAATAATAAAAAAAGACACTAATATATAACTAGATATATATATTTATACTATTTAATTATTTTAATTTGTTTAATTAATTTATTTATACTATTTATTATATTCTTTATAGCTTATCTTATAGTATATTTCTATAGCTAAATCACTTCTATATTAGTGCCTGCTAGCTTAGACACACCTAGGATAACAGCTTCTAGAATTAGCTTCACTCTAGCCAGTATCAAATCTAACTAACTAACTAACTACGTGTCAATCAAATTTATTAATCCGAGTCAATAGTCAATATTTAGTAACCAGACATTATGTAGAACAATGTTAGTATGGGCTGCCGTACTCCACCAATCTTGTCGCTTGGAAATGCTCCATACTTTAATAGCCGTACAACCCCGCGCGGTCTTTTGACACAACTCCGCAACTCTCCAGTACGACTAACGATCACTACCGATCACAGTCCCAATGCCGCCTGTCAGTACGTCCAAGACGCGAAAAAGACTGATCCTCGCCTGCGACACTTGCCGGTCAAAAAGGACTAAGTGCGACGGTCAGAAACCCTCCTGCAATCCCTGCCGAGAGCGCGGACTGCATTGCTTCTATCAGGAGCTTCCCTCCAGCCCTGCAAATAAGTACGTCTACTGCCTTGCTTGGATATGAGAAGATAATTGAGACAAGGGCTGCGCGTCATTCCCCAGGGTCGAATCGGAATTAGCTACCGTGAATGAGCGTCTGGACTACATTACTAGTCTGCTCACAAAGCATGCGAAGCCGGTCCAGGAACCGCGACAGGACCATGTCGCCGCGCTCAGCTCGCACGAAGATTCTCCTTTTCGGCTACTCGCAACCAGCTCCATTATGATTGTATTAGACCTCGAGCATGATTTTCTTCAGAATCTCATCCGTCTGGAGAGAACCAACTACCTCACAGGCTCAACGAACGGCTCAGATGCACGGCTTTTCTTCGTTCCACAGCAGCAGGCTGTGACCGCATTGGCAGCTTTTTCGGACCGCATTCATATCTACTATCCCATTCTCCCATTAAACTTCGCGGAGGAATATTTCCGGATTCTGTCTGAGCCTCTCAGGCCATCTTGCCAGTCATGTTTAGTTCTTCTAGTAGCTGCCGTTGGCTGTGCGGCACATGGTCCCACATCAGACCGGGAGAACCCATTCCTAACAGCTGCTCTATCATCATTGCCGCTGGTTGTTGCTGAATGCTCTCTAGTGAGTGTTCAATGCCTGATATTTTTGAGCATATATTACGCTTGCCTTCTCAAACCCTGCCAGGCTCATGATTACTGCCTAGTGGCCTCCTTCAAAATTCAAAACCTGTTCAAAAGGTAGGCGACTACTGCCATTGTTACGCGGATCCATAAGCACTGTGCTAATCGTTGTCAAGTGGTTTACAAGGCACGGACCCCGATGTGCTCGAATTGACCTACCGAGCGTACTGGGCGGTTCTGTTACTGGAAAGGCGAGTCGCCTGCACGGATATCTAGTCCACAGATCCTGATGCTAATGTCAGCCCATAGCGAGTTGAGCGTCCAGCTTGATGTTGCCAAGAGCGTGATCTGGGATCTCGATAACTATGTTCCACTTCCGAACTGTCTTCATACATGGCAATTCCCTACCGAAGAATCGTCCGTTAGTCCAGACAGTCAATCCTCAATGAGCATACGTTTGGCTCGCAGCACCAGGCCAGACCAGGCTCAGTCATTCTTTTTAGCCGAGATCGCGATGCGACGAATGCTCCACAGGTGTAATTCCGCAGTCACGCTGACTCCAACAGGTCAACCAGCGTACGCGCCAGGAGTTGCCGTGGAATTGGAGCGCCAATTAGACGAATGGTATGATTATCTACCGGATAGCATTCGGTTCTCCAGAGATTGTGGCCTGAGTTGCGCAAATCGCATTGGATCACTATCGAACTTTCTCCGAGTACAGTATTACTGCTGCAAGTTGTCCATCTACTGGCCAGCTGTTTACCAGGCGATGCAGAATGGTGTAGCTGAGGGCCAGCTGCTCAACCACTGCCAGAGATTCTTTGACTCGTATATCCAAGTCATGCCTAGTATCACAGTGGCCTTCCAGGAGTGTCTGATTCATAGATGGACGCTGTTTCTGAGGTAAGGCGCCGACTAGCTATCGCACTCGGCTTGTCTCAAATCAGATACTTACTCCATTGATAGCATATTTATTACAACAATGGTGGTCTTAAAAGCGACAGAGACCTCGTGTCTGACCGATATCAGTCTTGACTTGCTTCACGAATGTCTTTCTTCGATCAACACAGCGAGCTGGGATTCAGAAACCAATAGTCCTTCCGTGACGATCATGCAACAGAAGTTGAATCAACGGCTCCTAAATTATAGGAACCATCTATACGATCTGCAAAAACCGCGGCAGTAGATATGATCTATGGTAATGGCGGATATGTTCCACGAATGAGGATGATTGCGATCAAGGCACAGCCAGAATCTATTGAACGACAGGTGATTTTTTTCATAAGGAATATGGAAAAGAGTGGTTACTCCCTTTCTATGGCCATTAATATGTAGCACATTCATATTTCTCAGCTGCAAGGGGTCTTTCTCCTTTTTCTTCACGCCTTAAACTCCGGCGTTTTTGATAAGAAATTTTTGCATTCACCTCTTTGGCCTTTGGTGCAATTTGGAACTATGGATCTTGCAGGCTCTTTATGTACATAGAGATTTTCTTCTGCCCACGTCTTGTTATATTTCCATGCCATGCGTTTGCTATGATTCGTTACAGGATGTTGGCTAATATACATGCATTCATCTATACATTCAAACAGGATTATCCAATCAAACCTGCGTCTTTTACAGATTTCTTATACCATGTGCCTGTTCCAACCACATAAAGTAGGCCCATGCCTGACTAAGAAAAATAAGCTCGGTAGATTCAAAGAGCAGAATGACTGGCATAGACATCATAACGACGCCGCGTCGCTCAGTCGAGTTGGGGCCAGCGCTGGAGGCAGCAGTTTTACGCCAAATTATAACGAGCGGGCGGCCCCTCTCCGCCCGGGCTGTACGTACACTTCATTGCCATAAATAATAGTACCAATAAATGTACGTACTCTTGAAATATAGATATAGATTTTAGACTTTGCTTTGATTTTTCCGATCCACAATCAATTTAGATTACGATACAATCGTTCGGACAGTCGGTGGTATATAGTTTACCTAGGTACTGCTGTTTAGTCATTGTCGTTTTGAGGCTCTTGAATATGACTCTCTGCTTTCATTTCGCATTTCCTCATCTTGGCGCTATTTTACTTTCTGCTTGTTGATTTTTGATTGATATAATTTCTGGTGCGAAGCAAGCGCATTTTGACCGCAATGTCTGAAGATCTTGTTCAAGCTGTTGAGGCCGTCATGGCCCGACTGGCGACTATCAAACGAATGCTAGAGTCAGATAGAGGGCAGGCTGAGGCAGCACGCCTAGAGCTATTGAATCTTTCTCATAACCTACCACATCAAGTACTGGGTCCTGCAGAGTGGTTGAAAATAACGCTTGCCGTTGTACGTTACGATATGCCACACGAGTATCGATCCTGTGATACTAATTGATGGCAGACCAAATACGATCACCTATCTTACTACATGATCCAGCAATTCAGCATCTACAAATTTGTACCTTTGACAGGATCGATCTCCTACACAGATCTCAGTCAGCGTTGTGGCCTCCCAGTGGATCCCCTGAGACGAATTCTTCGACAGGCTATGCTCAATCACCTCTTCGAAGAACCCCAACCGGGCCAGGTAGCGCATTCGGAAACATCCGCTCTTCTCACAAGCAATTCAACATTTGAGTCTTGGTTGGGGCATAACTACGATGAGGTATTTCGCTGCTTTGTCGCACTTCCAGACGCAATCCGCAGCCATCCAGGAAGCGAAGAGCCCGGGACCACCGCGTGCGCGATGGTCTTTCAAAAACCGCAGGGCTTCTTTGGCGGTTTACTCAGAGATGAGCCATGGAGGGCGAAGCGGTTCGAAGAAGCAATGCAAGCAGTCTCCAAGGGCGAACACGATAGCTCGCATTTGGTGCATGGCTTCGACTGGGCCAAAATTGCCAATGGGCTTGTTGTAGATGTGTGTTTTCCCCTCCTTTGATTCTCTTTTTGTGCTTCTACAAACAGTTTCTGCCGCTTATTCGAGGTTCGAAGATAATTCTTCCTGGCCATTGCTAATCGATTATGATAGGTTGGAGGCTCATCGGGATTTCAGAGCGTCGCCGTTGCAAAAGCTTTTCCCGATCTGAGATTTGTGGTACAAGACACTGAGGATCATAGTGCAAAAATGATAGAGCATAAATTAACAGCAGACGTGAAGTCAGAGATGCAATTCCAGGTACATGACTTCTTCACACCGAACCCTCAGCGTTCCGCAGATGTGTACCTGCTTCGCCACATAATCCATGACTGGGGCGAAGAAAACTCTACACGAATACTCAAGTGCATTGCGGATATAATGAAACCCAATGCAAAAATCGTGATTGTCGACATTGTAGTTCCCGAACCTAAGACCTTACCTTGGCATGCGCATCGGATGATCAGGTACGTCAGAACTCCCCGGAGCGGTTAGAAGACCAAAGTCGGGGTTATTTACTAATATTTCTTCAGCTTCATGGATCTTCAGATGATGGTCATGCTGAACGGTAAAGAGCGAGATCGAAATGCGTGGGAGCATTTGGTCAGAAAGGCTCACCCTAAGTTGGAAATCACTTCGATCAACCAGCCTACACAAAGTGTAGCCAGTATCATAGAGCTCTCCCTGAACGATTAGTGGCTGCTTGAATAGTCATGTATATACCACATATTCAAAGACTTTGTATGACCAATGCCTAGTTTTGATTCGTTCCATTGTTTAGCATATCCTGTTAGGCTAGAAGACGATTCGGCGCGGAAATATGTGGCAATTGTTACTCATTCAGTCCATTAGTTTATAATCTGGATATAGATAGAATTATGATCAAGAGGATTGGTTGAAATATGTAACATCGCAGAGTAATATCATATCATTAACATTCAATCTATACCTGGACGAGAATCCGACTATGATGTGTACTTCAACATACTGGAAAGGGACCAAGAATCCGCGTTCAACTATACCTAGGTATATAGAAACACCACTCTCTAATTATATCGTTAACAAAGACCTTTTGTTATATCTTAGTGCAAAAAATGCCATTCTTCATAAACCACGATAGCTCCAATTACGACAAGAGGTTCAAGCTTCACATGCATGAACCATACTTATAACTAGATCAGCGCCCGCACCGTTGAAATCCAAGAGTATCCCATCAATTATGCTAGTTTTAATGATTTTCTGATACAGATCATGTCTACTGGTATCTGCAGAACTGATGAGAGTGCTCTAACTGGCTTTTAATTTGTCAGATCATACATTACATGCATCAGTAATGATTCGCTTCATGTGAGTTGCTCAATATTTAGCCAAAGTCTGTATGTAGTGTCTTGTGGAATTCAATCAAAAGCAAGCGTTCCAAAAGATGAGGTTAGATTGAGAAATGTTGACAAGAGCTTGAAGTCAAATGCGATAGAAATCACCATAGGGTCATCTTTTTAGTGACAGAGAAGCCCGTCATCATTTGTTCATGTAAATTGCACACCCGTATCAATGTACCAGAATCCCGACGGCGCAGTGGCTGGGGCTGTAAACGATGTGATCAAGTTGGTACTGACGATCTGTTGCCCATCAGGCGAGGTGATGCGGACACTAATAGGAACGTTGAAAGGCCCAGTACCCTGGGGAACAACCCATGCTCCATATCTCTCTTGGGGCCTGCTTTCCGAATAGTTGGGGTCGCGTTTGAGGGCTGTCCAGCTACTTTGACCAGATCCTTGGACTTCAATGTTGACAACAGACCCAACACCGTTCGTGTTCACGGCGGACAACGAGAAATAGTATGGCGCAGCTCCATCCCGTAACCAGATATACACATTTCCGGGCTTGGGACATGGAACGCGCTTGTAGCGAATAGGAATTACGCCATCCGCTAGACTTCCATTGCCTTGTAGCCGGCCCATTGCAATGTCAGACAGATCCATGTGGTGACTATCCTTTGGTAAGGGGCATCCATAAGTAAAATCAATTTCACCACAGTGATCCGCTCCAGATCCACCTACACAACGACTTGGTTAGACTTGAGAAAAGTATACACTTCTCCGGTGAAACTTACAACACCACTTTGGATTCGCGCTACACGGACAACTATCCACAATTTCCAAATAGACCGGGTCGGTATATCCGGTCTCGCCCACTGCATAATCAGTGCCATCCGCTTTGGTGCGGATCAACTCGAAGCATTCTCCACACGAAAGATAGTTGTCCGGATTTCCTTCTGCTGCCAAGGAGGGCCAGAACTACTCGTGTGCTTGTGTTAGTAAAAGGATATGTAACGAGACATCCGTGGCTGAGACTCAACTTGTGTGTAGTAATCGCCGTTCGGGGCGGCGAAGTTTCCTCGTAGTGTCACATTGCTCGGGTCTTGACAAAGTAGCGGGTAGGCCGTGCAGAAAGCGTCACAAGTGTCACCGAGCATTGGATCAGTCCAGCTAGCGGTCTTACTACCTTTTGTGCAAAGCCCATACAGACCAAAGCCGCAGGCACCTCCGCTCGTCAAACCAAAGTGGGTAGAGCGCTATTTTCGGTAATTAGCATTCGATGCCAAAATAGCTAATCATGGTGGGATATTACACTGTAGTGCCACGTCTCGTTAGATCCTACAGTGGTCTGTTCTCCCCCTGGTTTATTGTTAACTTTATAGCCTTGATGTGTTCGTGGTTTGAATGACTCACACATGGTTCCTGATTTGCACATGGAAGAATCAGGCGAGCTACAGCCTCCAGAACAGGAACTCGTGCACGACTCCGACTCGTTGTTAGATGTGCAATAGTAGGGACAACAGACATTGTCCACTAAAGCCCAAGCTCCACAAGCACTGGAGTTTGCAGCTGGATAAGGCACCTGCGTGGCAGTTGCTGCACCTAGAGAAGTTGTCGTGGTGTATTGTGAACCGGAGATCACTGAGGCACTACCCGTTCCTGTTGACGACGCAGATGAAGCCTTTCATCCATTAGTAAATCGGGACAGGATGATCCCTATGTAGAATGCTAGGTACATACCTGCGTTGTTGGCGTACATTGATAATAATATGGGTTCAGCGAAGCGCAGGAGGACCCGGCGCAACAGGAAAGACTGCTGAAACCCGACCCACCACATTGTGCCCTAAACAAATCAATAGGAAGGAGCTTTCTTTGAAGAAATAGCTACGTACCACTGCGCAGCACAACTGGTTTGGGCAATGGCGGTTGACCACAATGAAGTGCTACACAGCCCTACCAAGAGCATAAGACGAGTAGCCATGTTATCTGGTCTGAGATCTTGTATGGAAGTCAATATACACTTTCAAAATACGTGAATTCTGACATACCTTGATATCAAAACAAAGACTTTATATTGGAACAAGATGCTTGGGGATAACCTTGAACAGAATACAAGATGAGCTTGAATCCCTGCTGTAAGCAGTATACCAACTCTTTGCTGGAAGATTGTTTCTCAGATGAGACATTATGCAGCGGAGGCAACTTGTTTTACAATTAGGCAGAGAATAAATACATATCAAATATCGAAGTCCGATATTCCGACGACCAAGCAGTTCGCCGACAGTCCGCTAGGGGGTTTAGGGTGATCAACGGCCAGCACTTAGGTGGCGCTTTGCTAGCAGATCATGCACATCAGGTGGTATCTGAGACAGGCAAATGACTTGACATCTAATCCGTTGCTGCTATATGTTTCAGTGGCTATTAATACTCTTCACATGGACTTTTATATAGTTATGTGGGAACATATAAGTACAGCCGTGAAGCAGCACACGTCAACTAGTTTGGCATTATTGGTCCTTTTCTATATGATAACGAAGGGGAGAACTTGGCAGCCATTTGAATGCCGATCTTGGAAAGACAAAGGGTCATTACCGAATAGATGCCCTAGAATCGTGTAGCTGTAAGGCGAGGACTGCCTAGAAAGTTAGGGCTTTTCGTTGACAACCCTAGTCGCGTTTGTCGTGCGGAAATGATTCCGTCGTGGGTTAAAGCCTGGTCGGTATAGCCCTAACCCCAATGCCTGTTTCGATGGCAAGAATAAGCCTGGGAAGTGCCATCCAAGAAGTGAAAAGGAGACTGACTACAGGTTGGAAAGAAAGTATACGTCCTGCCTGGGTATAGATCATCATACAACTATCATCAATTGGCGGGTACACGCCGACGGCACTGCTTAACGCTAGCGGACTATTTGCCTAAAGTACTATGAATTCACTGTCTCATAGTAACTACGTCTGAAGAATATGTCGACTCGGCTGCATGATTTATATTGAACTAGTCAGGGGGTATTTTAGTGGTTGTATCTTGTAATGTAGTCATATAGCCCTGTTCACGATCCAATACTGAATGGGCGAATATACGCATCCGACGGCCCTACTCTCAGGGTGTCTCATGGGTGACAAGGTGCCTGATGATGGGGTTTGTGAATGCCTTGGTGATATTGTGGGTGAATAGTAGTAATAATTGTGAAATATATCCCCCGCGCGCTTTCCCCCGCACTTTAATTATCCATCTTACGCGCCGATAATCATCCTGTCTTGGCCGAATTACTTGACATCGATATTAGGCTGAATCGAGAAATCTCAGTCTGTGGGTGTGTCTCTTGACAAATGTCCCACCATCAATTCCAGATAGTCATGAGCTCGAGGAGTGATGTTTTCAATCCCAACGATCTTCGCCGCATCGTCCCACAGCCTCAATGATACCATTTCATCCTTCAGCGGATCTTGTTCGAATGCTTCGAGTTCTTCGCCGCGAAATGGACCTCCCTGGAATGCTAGAGATTTTTGGGAAGCGCTCGACAATGAATCGTAGTATGATTTGTTAATGGCGGTGAGATATCTAAGTCTTTGATCAATATCGGGTACACCTTGAAAGAATCGGTAGTTCCGATATCTCGAGACAGTGATTTTACCTCTTAGCCGCGACATGGCTGCTCACAAGGCGACACACAGTTTCGCTAAACCCAAGCGAGTGCAAGTATTGCGCACCGATTGTTTCATGGCCAGTACGACCCACGTTTTCGGCACCTTCGTGATCGAGCGTCATACGAACTTCTTTTGTTTTTTCCAGAGGGATGATCTGGCCGATATCGTGAAGCAGCGCGGCAAGAACAAGTTCCGGGCGGGCTCCTATGAATGATGTTAGTGAACGATATCCCATCTCCATTTTGATGTGGTATTGAAAAACTCGCCAGCTTGTTTGGCTTGGTGGGCGGCTTGCAGCGAATGCTCGAGCTGACTGATCGACTCTCCAATGTAGTCGCCCTGTCCATACTTTTCTAGAACAGCTATGAGTGACGTTGCGACTGCTCGTGGCGTTTCCATCTTCTTAGTTGTCGACCTAGTGATTTATTCGTTGTGAAGGAGACGTCCTTTCGTTTCGTTCAAGATTCTTTGGCGTCTTGAGGGAGCGGAGGGGAGAATTTATTCTTGTCTCGAACACGGCAGGGGTTTTCGCTTTATAGCTTGCAGCGGTCCCAATCGTGCCTGGTAAATTATTTGTCCGATGAATAATTTCCACATGTTTTGATCATTTATCGAGCTTTTTATTGTTTTTTCTTTTTTTTCTTTTCTTTTTTTTTTAGATAAGATATTTGGGGTGGAGGGGGGTTTATTCAAGGTTAATATTACCGAACGACTGTTAAGTCGCCTCACATGTACGTTGTCGCAAAGACTCATATAAACCTACGAGTAGAATATGGTATTATGCTACACTAATTTTATTCTCAATCCTTACCGATGATGTGAATCATGCAGTTGCTGCTTTCTTTTCGTCGATTGTCAGCATCGGCGAACCGTAAGCATATCGCTCTCGTCCCTCGGCATACGATTCACCCTCCTTGCGCAAGTGTGTGGCCGGCCATAGCTTCCGTCGGTCCTCGTAGTACTGATCATGCAGTTCGCCCTCGGAGGCAGCGTTATACGTGGCATAAATCGCCTTGCGGTCCTTTGAACTGCGATTCGCACCGCTACGGTGGGCGAGATACGAGCCGAATACCAGTATATCACCTGGAAATTGTCAATACCCATGCAAAAGAAGGGTAAGTACGAAGCAACATACCTGGTTGCAGATCGCATGAAACCCAGGTATGGCTCTCAACCCAGGAAGATTCAATACAGCGATCGATTCCAAGCGGAACAGTCTGCTGATGACTCCCCTCAACCAGCTCGAGCCCACCGTTTTCGCTGGTCATTTCATCCACAGCGACCAGAATGGTAAGATGTTTGATTTTTTTTACGTGCGTGTATGCATTAGCGTCAATGTGAGGAGCGAATCCACCTGATGACATGGTTAGAACCTCTCGCATATTTAGGGTAAGGTTGAGTGCAGCCGTACCACTTCCAGCAAGCTTGTAGTTGATTTTCTCTTTGAAGAGAAGCATTTTCTCACCAGCTAATTGCTCTAACACGCTGGCTGTGCGCGTTCCGCGAAGGAATGTATTGAATCCAGCGTGGGTATTGGCAAAGTTTTCGGTGCGGCAGAGCACCTTCTTTCCATTTACATTTACCTCCTACTTGTCTGTTAGCCGATGACCGCGACATCATTGAAACTCTCTGAAAAATAACCTCATATGGCATCCACGCCGCATCCTCCGTTCGAGGAAGATCGTAAACCTCTTGTGCCCATTGCTGGAGTATGGATGATTCCGATTTGGACAGAAAGCCCGTGATGTGGAGATAGCCCAGCTCCCGGAAGGACTGTTTCTGGGAGGCCGTGAGAGGATATTCTGAATTGTCCATTGGCAATTACTATAAGTCTAAATGAAGAAAAAGAAAAAAAGCCATTTGAATGATATAATCGCATGCAGTCACTTGTATATAGAGTGGCGACACGATCAAATCATTCAGGGGCCATCGTACGCGCGCGACCCTGTGTCGGTGATAAGCCGAAATCTCTGTTTGCACGTGGGAGCACAGCTCCATTTGTTTCAGGAACGTGTACGAGTAGAGTTCGATGCCATGACTGGTATTGAAGAGAGCATTCAGCATAGATGATAGAAGTGTTTATAGAAACTCTACTAGATTAATTAAGTTGATGGACTAAAAAAGAAAAAAAAAAAAAAAGTTCGGCACGAAGTGCGGTGGTGCCTCAGGCCGTCCGCCAGTGGCCCGGCGAACGCGCAACACGTGCCCTGGATAGGGCTAATTATTAGGGTTCGCGAGCAGCTTTTTAATTATGGAATTTATCTCGTACGACGATCGCTGGTCGGATAATCGCCGACTGCGCCGTAGTGCATCGTCTAGATCGCGTCGAGAGTGCAAACCTTTTGAAATGGCACCACCCAGCGTTGTATAACACCTCCAACTATACACTTGAAACCTCCCACGCGGTATCTGTGCAGGGCCGTTTCAAGAAAGCCCACATGGAGATTGCTTCCCTTGGGATTGGGTGCAAGTCTTCTTCTTCATCGGCATTGCATCTGATCATCGAGACAAATGGGGAAGGTGCAAGCAGGTACGGGCAGACGACCGAATCTAACTAGCCTAGCTTATTCAATATACAAAAACAGCCAGTTTTATTTAAAGCCAGCGATACCCATGTAATTTTGAACAGCGATCCAGGTGACCGTCCAGGACTTTCAGGCTTTCCAGCACGCAAACCAGCAAGACTCTCCATGGAACAAAACACAGCAGTTGTTGGTGGTGAAAAGCGCCAGGAAGAGGAGACAGTCAAGTCCTACTCCGGTTACAATGACGGAGAAGATGTCATAATCACTCGCAAGAGCAGTGGTGTACTGAATGTCGTCGTGGCCGGTTTGGCTCTATTCAGTGATGGCTACAATGCACAGATCAGTTAGTCGTTGATATTTTCGGGAAAAGTTGACGAAATGGCTAACGTTGAGTCTCTTCGTCTTCTACTAGTTGGTTATATGGAACCTTTCTTCTCGGTGCTGTCAGTACTCCTCCCCGCGCTGATGTTTGGTCATGCACTCTGCTAACGCGCCCTTTGTCCGTTCAGGTATGGTACCGCCATGTCCTCCACTATCAAGTCACGACTGTCCAATTCCTACCTCATCGGAGAGATATTCGGCATGTTGTTCTTTGGTGTGTTGATTGATCGCATGGGTCGCCGAACCGGTATTGTCGCAGCCACTGCTTTTCTGGTATTGGGTGTCGTGCTCGCCACTGCTGCCCATGGTACATCCGACTTGGGGTGAGGAACGTTCGACGTCAGAGGATGATACTGTTTGCTGACAACCCGTCATAGTATGTTCTGGATGATGATAGTCGCACGAGGAATTGCTGGCTTTGGTGCTGGCGGCGAATATCCAGTTTGCGCAACAAATGCTACTGAAGCTGGTGATGAAACAGCCGAGCTGAGGAACAAGCGAGGTTTCCTCGTCGCATTAACAACGGACTTCGCTGTTGATCTCGTACGTGCTACGAATGAACAGCGTCCCGCTTATCTACGCAATGAAGGCTGACGGGCTTGTTCGGCGAATAGGGCTTTGTAATCGCGGGTGTTGTAGCTTTGATTGTCCTTGCATGCTATCATCAGGCTACTTCACCGGGAGTGTGGAGAGTATCTTTCGGCCTCGGCTTTGTGGTATATATCTCTCTTGCGGGAAGACTATTTTTGAATATTGAGACTAACATGAGGTTGTCAGCTTCCCGTTGCGATCTGTTTCTTTCGGCTCCGCATGATTGATTCTACTCAATACCGCAAACACGGCATACGATCGAAATACCCATACTGGCTTATTTTGAAGCGTTATTGGAGGCCAATGCTTGGTACATGTATGTTCTTTGAAATCTTAGAAGCAGTGCCTAGTTGATTGAACGGCCAATGTCTAACGTGATTAGGTCTTGCATGGTTCTGTTATGATTTTGTCACATATCCCTTCGGTATTTTCTCATCCACTATTATTGGGCAATTGAATCCGAACAATTCGACTGTACAGAATATTGGATATGGCGTGAGTAATTCAACTATTTAATGTCGACGAGGATATCACTAATTGACATAGACCGTCATCAATTGCTTCTACCTCCCGGGCTGTCTTCTCGGAGGCCTCCTCATGGACCGCATCGGGCGAAAACAAACCATGACTCTGGGGTTCATGCTTTGGGCAATCTGGGGCTTCATACTGGGAGGCGCAATCAAACCTATCCAGACTGTGTTCCCTCTCTTTGTGGTGATGTATGGAATCTTCAACGCCCTCGGCGAAATGGGGCCTGGCGTAGCGACTTTCCTATGTGCCGCCGAGTCATTTCCGACCCCCCTTCGCGGACACTTCCTGGGCTGGGCAGCTGCTGTTGGCAAGGCAGGAGCTTCTATCGGTACCCAAGTTTTTACTCCAATCCAAGATTCCTTCTCGTCTACAGAAAAGGGCCAGCAGGCCGTTTTTGTGATTGGCTCTGCATTCTGTGTCGTTGGTGGATTGATTTCTTGGTTCCTCATTCCAGACATGTCGCGTGAGTTGGAGACAGAGGATGCTCGTTTCAGGGTTTATCTGGAAGAAAATGGGTACAGTTACAAGGATGGGGAGATTGTGTCTCGTCAGGATACGTCTTGAGGTGGCGCTTTGAAAGGTTGAAGCACATGTAATACTATTCGAGAACTTGAGAAGTCTCTAGAACGTACATAGGTACCTAGGATGAGTTGAAAGTTGATAATTTGCATAACCATTGATATTTATATGCAAATGTTCATTGGGCGCTGATATTCACAGTTCGTCATAGCCCTAAACACATGCTGTGTGTAGGGAAACACAACTATACTCAGAGCGCCACTTAAATGTACGAGATACAAGCTGAGGTATGACCTAGCAGCAACAAGATCCCTAGAATTTTTTGCACTGTTTCACCAGTCGATGGGAAGCCGGTAGACCGACGTGAGGACATTCTCCGAGGTTTAATCCAGTAGAGCATTCCGCAGTAGAGTCTCGACCCTACTCAAATCCTCAGGCGTAGATTTCATACTTGCCATGAGATAGAGGACGTTTCCAAGAACCCTTGAGTGCACATTGAAATTCGAGAGACCGCTTGTACCATGAGCGAGTTTCTGTTGCAACCCTTTAGCAGCAGTTGATGTATACCCTAAAAAGAAGTTAGCGTTGTGACAGTTTTGCACTTCGATCTTCTTCTCTGGCCTCACCTCTTTGTCCGGTTTCATCGTGCAATGAGATACTAAATACACTGCCGATTGCGAAGACACTTTCTACATTTTTCGCACAACTTAGATCTTGAATCAAGTTCAACGACCATTGACTCCATATACAATGACCGATGGCTTCGCTTGAAGTCGGGTTCATCTGCCATAGCTTCTGAAAGCCACTCCAATCACCTCGTCTCTCCATATCCATCATCATCCTAACCGATGTCTCCGCAACATGACAGCCTATGGGATGTGCTGTATAGCTGTGCCCATGAAGGAGGGCATCACTCTTTTCGCAGCTCAAAAAAGCGTCAAAGATTTCTTTGCTGGCCAGTGTCACCGCTAGGGGGATCAAACCACCGGTAAGGAGTTTTGCGTGAACCGATATATCAGCATCGACGCCTAAGAATGAAGCAGACGTCCGCCGGCCAAGGCGATATAGGCCAGTGAATACTTCGTCGAAGATGATTGGTAATCCGGACCAGTTGGTGGACGTTTCCGTCTGCCCTGAAGTAGATCCAAACAAATCGGCGTTTGATCGCACAACATCTACCAAGCAACGTTGGAAGAGAGGGTCGCTAGACTTGGTTAGCTAGATCTGATGACTAGGATCATGGAAGATTGTTTAATCACGTACGCGAAGAGCATACCACCCGCTCCCAGAATGACCGGTTCCATAATCAATGCCCCGAATTTAAATCCATGCTTATTGACCAATTCATTGAGAGTTCTCTTGATGAATTTGGTATACATTTGTCCAGCCGAAGACCGAAGCCTCTTGTCAAGATCGAATACTTCATCCAACGACGCAAAATGCTCTCCGTCGCCAATTTCCTGTGCGAGCAAATCTGGGACTGTCACATGCCATTGAGTATCTTTCATTCCAATTGTTGGAAAATCGAACCAATGTCCTCTTCCTCTATACCATTCCACTTTTTTGTTGTATGTCGAAGGCTCAGAGCAGTCCATTACGCCAATAGTATCTCCATGGTAGCTTCCTTTCAACCCAAGGATCTTGATCTCTTCTGTCGATGAATCCCGGTCATATCGCAAACAAGAAGCGCGAAGTGCCATTTTGACGGCCACTTCCATTCCCGTACTGCCGTTGTCAGTGTAAAAGACCTTTCGCAACCTTTGGTTTCCCAGACTCTGCAGAAGCAGCTCAGCAAGACTCAGAGCCGGTTTGTGAACAGCCCCAGCAAACATGACATGTCCGTACTTTCCAGCTGCATGTGCAGCTGTCAGAGCCAGCTCAGGATTTCCGTGGCCTAGACCTTGCGTCCACCAGGATGCAGAGCCATCGAATGTTGACTGCAACAGATGAGTTTCATTGCTCGTGTCGGCGTCAGTTGATGTTTTGAGTGTCTGAAAATGATCACCATAGGCCGACTCGATGACCGTTATATCCTTTGGCTCCATGCCTTGGTGCTGGGTGAAAGGGTACCAGATAGCTTCATGTGCGCGCGCGGCCATCTTGTCTAAGTCTTCGATACGCCGCTCGCATTTTTCCTCCATTCTTCTTATTAACGAGTCAATGTCAAAATTCCGCTGGACCGATCGGTAGTAGTCATCCATAGCCTCTTGGTCCTCTTTAAGAGAATCAGGAGTTGCGTTTCCCATTGGCCGCGGCGGAGGCTTCGGGAATGCTAGAAGAGGAATGTCTTTCTTCGAAAAGTACGAATCAAGATATTCATGATTTTGATAGTAGTAGTCATGAAACAAAAGGACAGATTGTACATCATATCCCCGTATTAAAAGCGACTCAAACGCGGAAATGGAAGACGAAATGCCACCCAAGCGAGAGTCGGCAATAAGAACTATAGGCAGCCTCAAAGGACGATAGAGATCTGCCTGGCTTGTCCCGTTAGGTCCGGGAGAGTGCACACCTCCTGCGGTCTCAACCAGCGCGTTGTTCACCCCCTGTGCAGACCATTGTGATAGTACATCATGTATGGAGGCCAACAACTCAGTGTCTTTGGGTCGCTGCAGATCTCCGTGAGCAAATAATGCGACCGGAGCACAGATCGGATAGAGAACTCACTTGTTTGGATTGTGCAGCAAGATGCGGGCTGACTGGCTCCCCAAATTGATATAGACATCTAGTCAACACATTTTTGCTGCCAGCAGTGAACTGCTTTACGTGCCTAGGGGTAAGTTTTAGTCACGAAAAGCGTGCGCATCGATCAGAGTAACCATTACCTGTCATCTGCCTCATCTAAGGGTCCAGTTGATACAGGCTTCAAGAAACCTACTTTGCTTCTTTCCGACAAGGCTCGCACCAACAGGGTCGATACTATCGTCTTGCCAACATCTGTGTTGGCGCCATAGACTTGATGGACGCGCAGTTTACGCCAGAGTGCTGCACCAATGGGTGTCATCACTGGCAATTAGCAACTCCAAATGTTGCGCAATAATCCTGTTAGCGAAAGGGACACAAGGATATGGAGAAAGCCTTTCGATATGGTATCAACCTTTATTGTTCTTGCCAGTCCTCGACAGTCTAGGCCTATCGTAAGACGAGTCACAATCGTGGAACGATGAAAACCGTTGTAGTACAAGACAAATACCAAAACCGTACCGGTATTTAACAATACAATACGGATACGGTTGAATACAGCCGAGGCGAGATTCGGTTGAAAGTTGAATCAATCAAATTATAATATATTGGATCATACATTTCGTATTCTGATCCTTGACAGGCATATTATACCACAATGGCATTTCTTGTGCAATCTAATAGCGGACTAAGGATATTCATTTCCGTTTGGATTCGTATGTTGAGGATCGCAGCCCTTTATTGTTGAGGGGCCAGGAACACCCCAACATTCGATGCTCGTAAAACAAGCTGTGGACGCGCTGAATGTTGAGCCACAGTGGGACAGCAGGGGGGAGTCGTAATTTTTGTACTCCATACAGCTGAGGATCGGTTGACATTGCTTTCGTCATTACCCTGAATTAATCCATCTATGTATATTCCGGTTGACCGAGTACCGATCTGTTCATACCTTCAGGGCCACTTAACGATTCTAGAACGACAAGGATCCGGTTCTTGTGCTCAGTGCTCAAAGTCAAATTAAGTAAAGGATTAACATGTCAAATTCTCACTGCCGTATCTCAAGCTACGACATGATGGCGCACACTTCTGCTCCAACTAGGTCGAGAGGAAATGGTTTCTCTGCTCGACTCTTTCCAGAGAGCATTGGACAAAAGAGAAGCTAGATCGGCACGTCGGAGGCTCACTGTGTTGCCAGCTAATGCTGCCGACTTCTCATCCAACGATTTTCTATCGCTCTCAAGCTCGTCCCTGTTAAAGTCGAGATTTTTACACAACTTGAATGCTTCTTATAAACCTTCGAGTAGCCCCTCGTCTTCCCTAGGAAGCGGAGGTTCTCGCCTATTAGATGGCAATTCTGCATATGCAGAGGAATTAGAGGAATTCATTGCGAGATTCCATAATGCGTCATGTGGGTTATTGTTCAACTCCGGGTTTGATGCGAACGTTGGCGTCTTTTCCTGCCTCCCACAACCAGGAGACATCATCATTTATGACGAGTTGATTCATGCCAGTGTACACGAAGGGATGCGACTGTCTCGCGCGAGAAAGAAAATAGAGTTTGCTCACAACTCCGTTTCTGACCTGGAAAGAGTGATAAAAGAAGTTATCAGCGACGGCTCAACATCCAAACATGAGTACAACATTTTCATTGCTGTCGAAACCTTGTACAGCATGGACGGGGATACCGCACCTTTGCAACAGATTGCTCGATTAGTGCAAGAATATTCCCCAAAAACAAATGCCTATCTCGTCGTGGATGAAGCACATGCGACAGGAGTCTTTGGGCCTCGTGGGGCTGGGGTCGTCCAAGATCTAGGTGTTGAGGATAGTATTTTCATCCGAACACATACCTTCGGAAAGTCATTGGCGAGTCAGGGTGGTACGTATCGTGAACCTCATGCGTAGGTGCGATCAACGTCTATGGAAATAGCTGACAAGTGATATTACTTTCAGCCATTGTTCTGTGCGACCCATTGACCAAAGAGTACCTCATCAATTACGCTCGCACTTTGATATATACTACGGCAATGAGCAAGCCTTCTCTGATTGCTATTCGCTCTGCCTATGAACTGATGGCAGAGGGGCAAACACTATTGGTATGATTTTGTTTCCAGCAGCACATAACTGATCGCTTTCTAATTCATATAATTGATTGCACAGTCACAATCAAATCTGCAGAACAACATCGCGTACTTCCAATCGCGCTGCACCGAAATGAACCTTAAAATCGAGTCTTTAGCCCTCTATATAGAATACAATCCTCACTCGCCGATATTCTCGATTCGGACCAAGTTTCCGCGAGAGCTCGCTCGATATTGTCAAGAACGTGGACTTATTGTTCGACCGATCATGGCGCCAACAGTACCTCTTGGGAAAGAACGAGTCCGTGTTTGTTTGCATGCAGGAAACACGCGACAGGAAATGGATAAGCTGCTAGATACAATTGGAAAGTGGGCTACCCAACAGTATGACCTTATAGCCAAGCTATGATGCGGGAAAGGACAAATGATAGGGATGTTGAATCGAATGTTGTAGGAATCTATAAGATATTAGATCCTCGTTCGTGCTGAATTATTGTCGGAGACATGGATTGAATCATGATACCTAAAGAGATATCGGGTGCTCGATTATTTAAAGGAATAGAATATTTCGATCACCTCATCCCCGTATACATATTATAACTATAGTGAATGGATCCTTAAATTGGGGGTGAATGCATCTTGTTCTGCCCTTGGTGCGTCTTATATCGTAGCTGCGACCCTTCCGCTATCATCTTCAGTAACTACAGCCGAGTTCTGGCCCTTGACTTTCTCATTCTCAAAGCTTTTCATGGGATAAAACCCCCATTTGCGGAACATTTCGTGATCTTGGTCCCAGCCATTGCAGTCAGTTGTAAGCATCTTTTCGCCTGTAAAAACTGCATTGGCACCAGCCATGAAGCACGTCACTTGCTGTTCTTCAGACAGGTTTATACGGCCTGCCGCAAGACGGACAATAGTGGCTGGGAGGACAATACGGGCGGTAGCAATGGTCCGAAGTAACTTGTCGAATGAGATCATTTTACGGTCCCCAAGAGGTGTTCCCTTAATAGGCACGAGCGCATTGACGGGGAACGATTCAGGGTGCGATGGCAAGGTAGCGACAGTATGCAATAGTCCGATACGGTCCGAGTCTGCTTCACCTAGGCCTAAAATTCCACCTGAGCACACATTGATACCCGCATCACGGACGTTGCTGAGTGTCTGAAGGCGTTCGTCGTAGCTGCGTGATGTGATGATAGACGGATAATACTCTCGCGAGGTATCAAGATTATGATTGTATGCTGTCAACCCGGCATCTTTCAACTCCTTGGCTTGTTCAGTGTCGATCATGCCCAGAGTCACGCAAACCTCCATTCCCATGGATCGCACACCCGTGACCATCTCCTTTATGTTTTTTAAACTGGTTTTTCGACCTCTCATGTCTCGCCATGCGGCGCCCATGCAGAAACGGGTACTGCCATTTTCCTTAGCGACCCGAGCCGCTTGTAGCACCTCTTCGACGGGTGATAATCGGGTAGCCTTGAGGCCAGTGCTGTATCGAGAAGATTGGGCACAGTAAGAACAGTCTTCACTGCAGCCGCCTGTCTTTATGTTCATAAGTGTACACATTTGGATCGCGGCGGGGTCGTGAAAGCGGCGGTGGACTATTGCCTATGATCGTCTATCATTAGTTCCCTGAGATTCGCGAGAACTTTATGATCAATATCTAGGAAGTGTCATTTCATAGCATACCGCGGCATGCGTCAATTGACTCAATGGAGTCTCGTAGACTTGTTGGACCTCGTCCCTTGTCCAAGTAGTTCGGGGCACTTGGGCGGCGGTCGCATTCTTGACGACGGCAGGGATACTTAATGACGTCCATGGCAATGCCGGCGCACCTGTAGCGATTGATGTTGATGCACCTTGAACGGTGCTATATGATCGATTCAACAGCGTTCGGGCGAGCGGGCGCAACATTAGCGGTGCCATTCTGTGAATATTGATGACTGTTCACGAGGAGGTATGACTTTCTCGTGAAATCAAGTGAGAATATCAGCGAGATAAGAATCCGAAATTCGGGGCCAAGGTCAACATACGACCTGTACCGGCCTGATGGACGGAATTACTAGGAGCAAATCAGGGGTATCACACAACCACACTCGTAATCAGAGCTTCCTATTCAACAGTCTTTTATGCGTTCCCCGCAGTGCAAGCCTCCAAGGTCAGTATTGTTGGCCCGTCCTACTTGAAGACTTGTGTGTACGTATTACACATGCAATTGCCTACAGGAAATGCCCAACCTGACACGATCTACTCGCACGGACTCGCAAGTCCGGGCTTAACCGTGCCTAGAGTGGATGGCGGGGTAGTTTTGTTGGACCCATGATACGCGTTTAGTATTTACGACTTTTCCTCCATGGGATGTTTACCGAGAACCCGAAATGGCAGCCTCTGTGCAGCGCGAACAAGGCTTTCGGGGTTTGTGTTGAATCGCTGGTTAAAATGTGATGGGACCAGCTAGCGCCAGGGTCTGTGGGCTGTACACCGTATGATACCGTATCAGCGCGGTTGCAGATCATGGGATTACCGTAATTGACCATACATTACGATACACATCTATTCAAAGTATGCCAGCTTCGTGTACTTGCAATTTCGTCCAGACCTCCCGTTGGTCCGCCTTCCTTATACATGCATAATATGGCTATTATATCAATCAATATTTGCAATATAGTGATATATGCGTGTTCGTGATACGACGTATGAATAAATTACGTGATGAGAGAAATGTTTGATCTTTTTTAGTCTAGTCTCGCGTTTTCCATCCCAGCCAGCTACCTATGTAAATGCGTTCGATTAGGGACATTGTTACGGAATTCATCTTACATCTCTTGTGAATGTCTAGTTATACCTCGGAATTCAGCACTTCGAAGTCCCGGATAGATGTGGTCCCGAAGTGATAAGTGGGAGCATTGTTGAAAGAAGCAACGCTGATGCCAACCCAATCCTCCATCATTGCTGTTTCTTCCGGCGTTGGTCCGTGTCTAATTGCAAAACTGCATCATGTTAGATGTTGGTTTCATCGGATTACATGTCTGATTTCACACTGCCTCTTTACTATGTAGGATATAGAGACTTGTAAAAGAGTTATTGATTGAAAGCATTTGAAGATTGTAAATGTATGGGATTTACATATCAAAAGAAATTAGAAGCTGTAGGGAGAAGTTTTAAAAAGCAGGCCAGTATAACAGTCATTCTCATCCCTATATGCCCGTGTGTTGAGATCACCCGATTATCACAGTAGGAAAAAGATCTGATGACCGTCCGATTACTTCCTATCTGAATTGCAAATCGAACAAGTGACTACGGCCCCTCCACGATCCTGTGACGTCCTCTTTTCGTCAAGCCATAACGGAATACTGAAGGACGCTGTTTCACAAGCTTATTTTTGGCCGGCGTCAGAAGACACCACATTTCTCATGGTGGGCTCCAGGGGAAATCTCTGCTCCTCCTCTGACAGTCCCTTGTATATCTCATCCCAGCGATCCTGTAGTTGGATTGGAGTTTCCCATGCGTATTCAGGGTCTCGAAGCCAAAGTCGCAGTAAATGCCGTCTAATGTTCAATATCAATTAGCAAGTTCAAGAGGCTGGAACTCTCCTACAACGAAGAGATAAAGCTCGTACATACTGTTCGTGGGGAGTATTTGAAAACCCTTTTCGAGCATGAAAGATTGCTAGATTGTTCACATATTGAATATCTCCTTTCTGGAAGTCCAGTTGAACACTATGCTTTTCGCCGAGGAAGTGAAGGGCATCCAAAGCTTCCGCTTGTGCTTCGGTGATTGGAGGAATATCAGGGGAACGTGGTTGAGCTAAAAATCCAGTGAAGTAACGTCTAGCATACTGGACTATCAATCGCTCCGAGGCTACGGTCGATGCGGGTTGGTAGTACAGTAAGGGTCTGGCTGTATATGGCTGATGCGGATTATTGAAACTGTACAACTCGTTATCAATATTAACAACTCGTTCTCTCAATCAATTGTACTAGACTCACCCGTCAAATGGCCAGTTTTCTGTCAAGGTTTTGATGAGATCTGGACGGCTTTCTGCTAAAATGTTATAGACCTGCCAGATACTCGCCAGTTGAGACTCGCCACCTTCTGCTGCCTTCTGCAAACAGAATAGTGAGACAATATCCCCAGAATCTGTATGAAATACCTGCTTATCATTCGTACTGGCTGGGCCCCCGATCTTCTCTCTGCTGTACTTCCCGGTCAAATCTTTAATATGTGACAGAACCACACTCTTGCCGTCGGTAGGGTTTCTTGTTTCCTGCCTGCCGCGCAAATTGCCCACGTATGACGAAACCCCAGTGTATATTATGATATTCTCCTCGGTCGTGTATTTTTCAACTGGTATTCCACGGAGGACAAAGAAGCCTCGCCCAAAATGAAGCTCTCGTGAGCCTTCCCTAAGAACGCTCCCGAGACTGGGTAATGGGAATGTCGCTTGGTTAATGTACCCGAATGGTTTGTCCAATGCTGTTGGGACTTGGTTAGCATGAATGTCTTCAACCTTTTTTTAAGAATTTTGCATTGGCGTCTTAACACCGGCGTGTAGATTTCACCTCTGAAATGACTCAGTGCTCGATCGACCTCTTCGAGATGGCTCTCTGTCAATGCAACGACCCAGTCATCACGACCTTGAATGTCATTCCCATCCCACACAAAGGGAGAAGACAGGCGCCGGGGTAATCCGGGCGGTAGATCTTTCGTCAAAGTCTCTCTTTCCAGGCGTCTTTTGGAACGATCTAGAAATTTACTGTAGTCGGGATGATATTGTATATCAGGCTGAAGTTGGACCTGTGCTGCCATCATATCTCGGTTCTGCCTCCGGCTAGATGCTTGTTTGTGGAATTATGTTTAAGTCTGAATGTCAGTTCGAGGAAAAGAGGATGAAATGATAAACAGGTGAGGGACGAACTTCAGGCGGGGTGATTGCGTGACGCGAGCTACTCTTGTGCCATCCATGTCGTTACATGGCGTGATAGTCGATATCATATTACTGCTCACTAACATGCCCAATGATATCATGTATTAGTATGTAACTATAATATCGGTAGGCATTTCAATAGTTGGAACTGTACGGCTTGTAGGTTCGTAGTCGGGTCTTCGGTGATAGACGGCTTGGTCATTTCTCACACAATGCTGCCATCCAGTAGCATGTTGTCATTCAATAAAACTTGTGATACTTCTTTGTTCTTGCTTCCCTTGTTCTCTGCTTTGTTAGTCCTTGGAGACGATTCAGCCCTTCCGTTGTCTCTTTGTCTTCAATTGCCGTAACTAGTATGGTAGTCGTCTCCGGTACTGTTTTGATAGGGTACTTGAACTTTTTCGCAAGATGGAATACTACTTACAACTCGGACTATTTTACTATGGTTAAGTCGACCATGGACAGTCGAGGACGATTACTTGGTAAGTCTGCGTGTCGACGCTGACATATATTGTGCCAATCCATAAGTTTTCTAGAGATACAACGCCAGGTATCTTGCAGTTCGTCGATATCCATGAACGTCGAATTATTAGATTGAATTTCTTTGACTCGATATACCATATGTCAATTAGATCGTGTTCTGACGGTGGTCTAGCTTGCAGCCACAAAGTCATGCACGTACATTGTGCTTCATTTACAACGGATTAGCTTTGAGATCTAGGTTTCAAAGATGCACCCTTTGTACGTTTTGGTCCTGTCGAGGAACATGGTAGTTTGCACTTAATACTTAATTCCCATTATTCACTGCCAAGTTCTCTTTTTATACCATTTTCACGGGTTTGAAAGCCTCCAAATGCATTTTGAAGTTTTTATATGACCTAGTAACTTATCGTGTGGCTCGAGATTTCACCCCGAACCAACTGCCTCGGCTCACTGGGAACTTTTAGAATGGCTCTCCAGATTTACGGTTTTCCTTTATCCACTTATACCCAGCGTATATTGACGGTCCTCAACGAGAAAGGCGTCAATGCAAGCTTTACAGAAATCGACCTTTTCAAAGGAGAGCACAAGGCTACGGAATACGTAGCTAAATTTCATCCTTTCGCCAAAGTCCCCGTCCTTGTTGATCATGAAACTGGACTCCAAATCTTCGGTAGGCACAACTATGCAATCCATTTAGTCTATCCAAGACAACATGCAGTCACTTGTTTTCAAAGAGAATCTGTGCTGAAAGTCTCGTCTCGCATCACAGAAAGTAGAGCCATTGCTCAGTACCTAGCATCCAAATACCGTGGCCAGGGAACCGAATTATCACCCCCGGAGACCGATCTAAGGAGATATGGTCTTTATCAGCAGGTAAGATACTGTACATATTTGGACTGAGTAATAACTCATATTGTGCCAAACATCAGCCATGAGCTTCAATTTTGAGCTAACACGAAACAGGCTTTGTCCATCGAATCATCCTACTTTGACCCGCTGGCCAGGGTTATTGCATGGGAAAAGATCTTCAAGTCCAAGTCAGGATACGGACCTCCAGACGAAGGAGTGGTTAAAAGTATTTTGGGAGAGCTCGACACTGTGCTGCAGGGATATGAACGTGTTTTGTCCAAGAACAAGTACCTTGCCGGTGCTGAGATTACGCTTGCCGATTTGTTCCACCTACCGTATGGCGTTTTGTTAGAGGGTCTTGGATTTACAGACCTACTGTCAAGATACCCAAAAGTAAACAAGTGGTGGGAGGGTCTCAAGACTCGCAAAAGCTGGGAGGCTGTGGTTGCGAAGTCGGTGCTTGTCTCTTCAGCCACGGATCGATAGGTCTACCGTGCAGTGATGCTATGAAGACATTGGTGGTATATATTCGTGGAATTTGCTGGCAAACTGACTTTAATCTTGATGATCCTGAAAAGCAGAATACTTACCTTCGCTCATCCAATGCAAAACCTAAAACCAATGTATCTTCATGCTTTGAAGCATAACGTAAAAGAGATTCACGTGGACTGATTGCCCTTGAACTTGATCAAATCATCTTGGACTTAATCAACAATGACCATCAACCGTGCTGGATTATTAAACTTCAATTGAGTTTAGGATGAAAACCCAGTTAGTTGGGTAGATAAGTGGGTGCTATCAAGCTGGTTACTGAGCGCGATACTCAAAACATAGTATATATTCATAAAAAGGTTTATCTCTGGAGCTGTTTATACTCACAGTCACTAGGTTAAAGTTGCATCTGTTCACAACATTTCGTTCCTTGCGACAGGTGGTGGCCACGGCGTCTCACAGGGCTTTGCCAACGTCCAAAACGCTATTGATATTGACTTAGGTAAGTTCAAGACAGTTGATCTTAATGTTGAAAACAATCAGGTGACTGTTGGCGGTGGCGCTACCTATGGCCAACTGTATGATCTCTGTGTAATGCCGGAAAGGAGATACGGGGGTTTTCAACACGTCTCAGGCCATCGACTCTAGGATTACCTCAACTAATTGACCCACGATGAAGCGACTGATAACGCACCATGTGTAGGTGTGGTTGGTGCTACTGTTGGTGCGGGTGTGGGATTACTGCAAGGATTACATGGTTATACCTCCGTCGCCTTGATTACAGCTCGAATCTTCACCGCATCTGGAGTACTATTTGAGGCGTCTGCAACAAACGTCACGGAATTTTTCTGGGCTATTCGCGGTGCTGGTGCAAACTTTGGCATCATCACCTCGGCAACTTACCAGGTTTATGATGCTATAAATGCTGGACAGGCACGAAATGCAGACTCTCCCTATCCTGAGCCTGCCTATCAATCGGTTTGGGGCGTTTTACAAACTTTGAATGAGACGCTCCCAGGTGAGTTATCCGTCATAATATCCCTTTGGCGGTTCCTGAAAGTAGCCGAGGTGTTTACCCCCAGCGCGAGGCAAAGATACAACTGTAGGGACTCATTCTTGATATTCGTTCTACGTAGTTTCAAAATCTTTCAAGCACATTCGCATTGCTGATCATATATGATGCGCTCGTTAGACACTGGGAAAGCGACTACCCCGACTCTTCTCTCGATGATACCGTGCGCGCCTCCTATACCCAGCAACGTCAACATTTCAATGAATTCAGTGGTCTCCCAACATTTGCTGCGTACGTCAACTACGCCCATGGTGATGAGGGTCCGAACGTCTGGTACGGTGACGCAGATAATCTCGCCCGATTAAGCGCAGCTAAACGGAAATGGGATTCGAATAATCTTTTCGGGGCAGCTAAGCCTGTGTCATTGCGAAGAGCTTATGCGAAGTTGTACGATATTTTCTTCAGGGGCTTTATCAATCATATCAAATGCCTTGGGAATTTGATACCTAAGAAACTGATATGGTGCAGCGAAGAAACGAACACTATATGACCGATCATGGAAGATACGGTATCATTGATGTGACAGATGTTCTAGTCATATTTAATGCATGCAACCAAGCCGAATTGAAATGGTAATGAGTAAACCCTCCGATAATACCCCAAGTAGAGCCTAGATATTTGCCCAATTGCATGTATATCGAAGTCGAACCTATGCACAGGTAACTAGATGATGGGTATACATAGAACGTCCATTGATTCAGATCACAGATCGCAACGTCGATAGGTTTACCCATTTGGAGTCTGATTCTATCTCAACTGCTAGGGGTTCTATTGATCTAGTAGCTAAAATGACCGGCTTAAAAATGATTGGCCTTCAAGAGAGTCTAATATAACAGACTGATATGAAATACGATCCATCTTATTACACATGATCATTACAAGATCATTCTATCGTTTTATATACATTTACATATGGTAGAAACCTGGTGAGATCTACCTAGGTAAAGACAACCGTTATCCCAAACCCGAAAACAAATGAATACGCGTTCAACCACGTAGCATGAATACAAAGTAATGATAGAAACGTCAGACTAGACTATCAACGCTGGACGCCTTTTCCGGATGATCATCTCGTCTATCTCTCTGCACTGAGACGTTGGTAGTCTTGACGATGGCGATGCTTCCCATTGCGCCTGCAATGATCCCGTCATCATCACTAAGACTCAGACTTTCGGCGGTCTTTGAGCGTGGTGGCAGGCGTCCGCCATGGCTGTTCCCGCCCCTAATCTCAGTCTGTTGTTTATTATGATAGTTCTTTTGACCAAGCTCGTAGGAATCGTTGGGATCCACGTTCGAGCGAATGTATGTTCCGTGGCCGTATCGGGTGTTGCTTGACTTCCCGTATGTACCCCGGCCAGATGTGCCGAGAAAACGCGGCGCGAAGCGAGTGACCAGTGCCTTCAGTGCGGGACAACAAGCAGAAATGACGGCCACATTGACCTCAACGGCTGACGATACGAAGCCGATACTGTATGTATAGTCCAGATTCACTGAGGTGGGGAAAAAAGCCTCAACCAGCTGGTCCAGACGCCAGGCGCCCACACCGGTGGCACTGTTCGTAGTTATCAGTATGGTGTATTCAGGAGCAGATAGAGTAAATATCTATCAGGTGATCATCATAGAGGAAAACTTACACAAGACCAAGACATAGAATACCGACAACCATGAGCTTTCTCCGTAGAGGCATCTGCAGAGAGTAGACAATTATCATTGGAATAATGACAACCAACAAGTCTGTAAAAATCGTCATTGTTGCGGTGGCAACATAGAAGGCACCCTGCTTGAAACAACGTCCGCCTGGAATAGTGGTGTCGTATACGTAGGCTACTGGTGTACATTGAAAGATATCTGCGATCAGAATGGATATTCCGAGCGCAATGGTGAAGTACATCGTCCCAAAAATCATATACCGAACGACGCGGGATCGTGACTCCAGTCGAAGAAGGAAGAAAAGGACAGAAACTTTGACGAATGAGAGGATGGGATTGTAAAGAAGCTGATTTGCGTAGTTCCACTGGAGGGTTCAAGTATTAGAACATTTCATCTCTTTGGAGCTGACGTCGGCCAACACTTACAACTTGTCCCATTTTCAAATCTTCCGCAGTTTGCGGAGGAATGTCTGTAACATGTATACCAACATGGTTCGCTTTGATATCTGTTTGATGACTGTTTAGTCCACCTGAAAAAGAAGAGCAGGAAATTGCATCATTTACAGAAACAGCCGGTGATGGTTTGCGCGATAATGAAGACCTATCATCAAAGGATTCATTGACTGATTAGTTGAAGTCGCGGATTTTGCGAGAGAAGCGATTATATTCATCAAGAACGTACACATGCGACCACTATGAGCCAGTCGTCTGGACGTAATTTGAGTCAGCTCTTTGCCTTGGCTAATACGAAGTCACGAAATATCGATGATCATCAATTCATCTGCAATGGAAAGCTCACCCATGAACAAACGATTACTTGACATCAGACGACTCCATAGCCTCAGGATCACGAAGATAGTGCCAACAACACTAAATGCGATTGTAAGGCCAATGGCCGCCTGCTGATGGCTATAGTCCACCGACATCTCCGTATCGCTCTACTACAACCATGAAATTTCAGCAAAGAGAGCGAAGAGATCGAGACTGGGATGTCTGGGCATGGGCGGTCTATGTATGGATATGCCGTATTGTAGATGTCAAAGACAGAATTTTTTACACATAATAGTCAGGTAATTGATAGGGTCGATTGTACAACTTGGCTCGAACAATCTCTATCGCCCAGTTCGCACTAGGGATACCAAGGCGAGGGGTACTGTCCACGTTCTTTGCAAAAGAGTCTCGGAGCCCGCGCCACAGGGGTCTAGAAAAGCGTGTATAGCGTCTGATTTACTCAGGATAGGGGTCCCTGCCAATTGAACGCAGTAGGGGAAAAGTAAAGCTGAAGAGAAACTAGATGAAAAGCAGTAATAGGGCTAAGTACGGAGTATTCCGCAATCGTACAGCAGAATTCCTTCTAGGCCTATGGTGTTTAGAGATTATCCAAGAGGTGGAGAAACACAGGCTGCTAAACTAATCCTCCATTTGTGAATTATTGATAGTTTGACTTTTTTTCATGCAAAGTAGTCCGGTGTCTGCTTTACTACTGCTGGAATAAGGTTGACGAATGCGCCATCGTTTGGTCTTTCGCCTTCTACAGTCCGGAGTCCAGAATTCCAAGCACGGCGATTGGATCGCCAGTGTGATTATTTACCAAATTGAGAAAAATGACACCAGAAACCTTGGGAACCCATTTGAACCTTACTTTTCTACCTAACTTACGAACGGTCTCTGTGGCTCCTCCGAGTTGCCGTGGTATCCATTCGGAGAATATAATTGTTATTTACTTTCACATTCTACAATGGTCCATTACTACATCCGGGTAACTCTATTCTAGCGAACCTTGGGCCATCAAAAAAGGCAACCCAAGCAGGGGGTTGAAATGAAGCACAGGCTATACTTTTGCCTCGGCCGCGAAAATACCCGGATGCATTCGACTAGCACTGAAGTTTTTATATCGGACGGAGCATACCACTTATAGACACGCAGTCTCATACGTAAGAAAAGCCGCCGACAGGCCGGAGGTCCTTCGAAAGAGGAAGACTTCAGCAGTTGCCAATGGCCCAAGGTTCGCAACCGGCGAGTTTAATTTCTGCGCCACAACGAGCCAGCAAGAGTGGGAATAAACTCTTTTTCTGATAACTCGGCGTATCTTCCGAAGACGAAGAAAGTATAGGTCTCAATCCGAGCGCCGTAACTTTCCAGAAGTCCCCTGAGCCATTAAAATAATGCCATTGCCTGCTTCCGTGGTTCCGGATACGATACATAATTACATACCCAAGACAGTGGGCATTGAAGAACTTATTGGCCATACTCATAATCAATATTAATCATACGTACATAGTACTCCGTACTTCATTAGCTTATTAGTCTGTGATATAGGTAGTCCTGGACCTCCTAACTAATTCCACGTTTTAACGGCGATCGAGATGTAACGAATCAAGAGATCTCATCCGACAATTCCACGTGCGCAGCTGTTCAAGAAAGCCGATCGATTTGCACTCATGTGTCGTACTATTCCCCAAATAAACCAACTCCATGACCTAGGAATGGAACTACACGAAATCGGTGAGACTTTCTTGCCTACACATCCATGACTCTAATTTCCTGCAGCATGCTCAACACTAAGTATTAAGTAACCAAAGAGATTCAAACTCTACTGCGAAGCTGGGCTGGTAACCTGTGGTAAGCGAAGGTTCGGCTTGTAGACGAATGCCCGACGTCGAATCTCTTACTTTTGTGGAGTTGCCGCAAATAGAAATAATTCAGTCGACTACTACTGACTGGAGGCGACTTGGTGGCGTAGTACATCCCGGACCTGAATTGCGAGGTTGCATTTGCACCTCAAAGTCAGGTTCCAGGGCATTAATGTGTATCAGCTCATGCCCATTGCCCATAAGTACGCATCAACTTTCTTGCCTGCAATATTTTCTTCCCTTTTTCAACCCTCGCTCACTTGCAGCTACGTCCGAATAGAAACTCCCTCATACTCTACTCGGTACGAAATCAGAATACGAGAATAAAGAAGCCGGTGCTCCGGATACCTAAATACGTGCTAGCAGCAAAGTACGTACGTACTAAGTACTCCACTGCTAATGTTACCACTAATACATGCGCTATAATAGCGCATAAACTTAATACTGCATTAGCATTGTTCCAGATCTTCCAGGATTTAAGATTAGGAATTTTCTCGTCGCGGCGAGCTCCAATTTTCCTAAGCGGAGAGACCGGGTCAATCCAGAGAGATTCCCCGGAATCCGCTCACTGATTTCCACAGTTTTCACTTTTCACGCCTCGGGGACTGCTGCTGTTTGATTTTCTAGCCATGGTGAACAGCTCGTGGGATAATCTGTACTTTATGATCGCTTGAATCGTCTGCAGAAAGATCGCGATTTAATCTGAAACTCGATTCAAAAGTGGCCAAAGCTTATTCTTCCCCAATTTGGAAAATACTTTATCCTCTCGTCCGTAATAATTGTAGTATACGATGTAGTAATCGTACTACGGAGTACAGCATTCCTAACTAAGGCTAACGCCCCGACTTCCAAGTTAGCTCGCCGGGGTTTGGCATCTCCATGTTCTGAAGAGGGTCAAAGCCCAGGCGGAGCACCAAGTATATCCACTAATCACCTTCTCTGAGGCTGAAGGACTACTCCGTGCTGGGCCGCTCAGCTACGCCGCAAGTCATGGTCCGTAAGTCGCCATTCGGTGTTTCCTATTTCCACGGTACTACATAGTAGTACGCCAGCTACCGAAGTACGTTGATAGACAGTGATATTGCGTGCTGTTATCATATTTGCAGACTCATTTCCCTTAACTACGGAGCAAATGCCATGCAAGTCGATAGTGTGCTGCTGCGTATCGCTTCACCATTTCTCGAACGTGCAATCTGGATTGAGCAAGACCGCCGATGCATGCGTACTCTACTATGGAGTAAAATTCACAGTCCGGCTCCGGTAGTAGCTAGTCAAATTGGCCGCATTAGCTTCCCAGATGAGAACGAGTATCGAATAGAAAGCTCTGAGATCCATTCTCTGGGGGACTAAAAATTTGATTAAGGAGCAGTTAATCGGATTTTGTCTCTAAATCTTGGCGAGGCTTCGCACAAGCCGTTCTCGTGTTTCTTAACGAATTTTCTCTTCGATCTGATAGACACGGCTCGATCATGATTTCCATGCCTTGGCTCAATTCTATGACACTACTTAGTCCTATTAAGCAGATATGTTGTACTTGACCTAAGTCGGCAGAGGATTGTTGACTTGCACTTGCGTACATATGTAGTCCAAAATCGGTCCAGTGACGAGGAACACCACAGCCTACCAAGTGTTGTGGAGCATATTTAGGTACTCTGTAGATGATTCGATATTTGTCAACGCACACACTTCTTTCGGGTGTTTGGCGTCAGTAGAAATCGAATGTGCTTGAAAAAGGTCTAGGTAGGTGCCTTGGACAAAAGGAAATCGCCTAGCAGGCACTTTCAGTGAGAGATCTTGTATTGCATTGATATGTATTTCAAGTTTATTTAATAATCTCCCGATACTTAGAACATAAATTGTGATATCTTGGGTCTTATGAAGTGGGTTACCGCACTGGTCAATGGGCTATATACCAAGCGTACTCCTCAAAGTGTCCTCGAAGAGGGATAACACAACACTGTATGTGACACGGACACTCAAGATCTTGCAATCCAAGTTGTACACCACCATGAACGGCACTGAACGTAAGACATGTGTTCGCCACGTGGGTTTTTGGCTTCAACTTGCCGAGACAAGATCCATCAAAACGTGGAAAAGGATCAGAGCTTGCCAATGACGGTAGCTGTAGCCAGCGTAGCGAAGGCTTAGATGAGTCAGTGACCTTCTTATCCTGGTAGTAAATAGTTCTCCAAGGAATTTAGTGTACTTAGGGTTATAGAAGCATCGTGCCGAAAGGCAATACTTAGCGGATGCATGGTTTGGCGAACGATGAGTGGTCGATGACCTGCATGAAATCGGATAATACACAATGCTCCAATTGACCGTCCAATTCCAATCGCGAATTCCGGACCGTTCAGGGAGGGATAGGAGAACTAACTTCAACTAAGCAGGGTGCATAAGCAAATAGCTCGTAGTAACGCCGGGGGGAAGCCCCGTAAGTAGTGTCTATAGCGGGTCTCGAAGCAACGTACCACGCAATTTTCCTTGACTGAGCCTCTCAGCAGCTATCTCTAGTTCTCTCTCTTCCGCGTGGTCTGGCTTGGATATCGCGGCCCTTCGGCTGTTAAAGGTATATATATACCGGCCTGGAGAAGGGGATATCTTCATTGTTTTTTCTGCTTCTCATTGCGGACAATTCCTCAATCATCCGGTGTCTGTCTTCCCTCTGTTTCAACCCACTCACTCAACCCTCAACCACGAGGTGTTGACACGCATTCGCCCTATTTTTCATAATAATTACTCTCGGTCTTTTGGACCCCCATCATTCCCATGGCATCCGTCTTCCGAATTGGCAGCGCTTTGCTGCTTGGAGCTGCCCTCGTCAACGGACAGACGACAACAGCCACGACTACGTCGATCGCACCAGCTCAGCAGACCGTCTCTGCGGACTCTGACTCTGGCGTGCCCCTCAACACCGCCGAAACTGTGCAACTAACCACTGAAGTTCTCCAGAACTTGACCACTCAGTTGAATGATACCACGGTTTCATACTTCAACTTTGGGAATGACACTACTACCACTACCAAGCGATCCGCGACTGGATGCAAAGTTTTCCCCGGAGATAGGGCATGGCCGGTAGAACTTCTCTGGGATATCCTTGATTTGTTGCTTGGCGGACGTCTTATCAAGACGGTCCCTTCTGCTTCCTCATGCTACTCAGGCTGGGGTGACCAGAACGCAGCTGAATGTACTTACGTTAACTCTGAGTGGACTGACTCTCACTTCCAGTAAGTCTTTCCCCGTCGTTTCGTGATTCGGGCTACCAACTGCAAATCTAATACTAATATTTACTCCGCAGCATGGAAGACCCTACTTCCATTATGTGGCCTCTTTTCCAAGGTCGCACATGCTTGCCCACTAGCTACAATATCACTGGCACCTGCACTCTTGGCGGTTATCCTTCCTACGCTGTCAATGCCTCCAATGTAGCTCAGATTCAGCTCGCAGTCAACTTCGCACGTAATCTCAACCTCCGCCTTGTTGTCAAGAACACCGGTCACGACTTCAACGGCAAATCGTCCGGTGCTGGTGCTCTCAGCATCTGGACTCATCATCTTAAGTCTCTGTCATATGTTCCCAACTACTCAGACAGCACCTATTCAGGACCTGCTGTCAAGATGGGAGCTGGTATTCAAGCATACGAGGTCTACGAGTTCGCCCATGCCAATGGCGTCTCCGTGGTCGGTGGTGAAGGAAAAACCGTCGGTGTCGCGGGTGGATACGTCCTTGGTGGCGGTCACTCCCCTCTCGGAAGTGTCTACGGTCTCGCCGCCGATCAAGTTCTCGCAATGGAGGTTGTTCTTCCTAACGGTGTGTTCACTACCGTCACTGCAGCCTCTAATCCCGACCTCTTCTGGGCTCTTCGTGGTGGTGGTGGTTCTACCTTCGGTATTGTGACCTCTGTCATTGCCAAAGCTCATCCCAAGATCGGCGTCACTGTTGCTAAATTCTCCTTTGGTACCTCCGATGTCATCAGCGCCGACACCTTTTTCAAAGCTTTGAAGGCTTATTACTCATACTTTGATGCCTTCACTGCTGCCGGTACCTATGTCTACTTCTGGGTCTTCCCCCTCGGCAACGATCAATACCTCTTCGAGTTCAACCCCTTTTTCGCCGTCAACAACACCTTGGACCAATTCAACAGTCTAATCCAACCATTTGTTGACGATTTGAACGCTCTTGGAATCTCCGTCACTCCAAATGGTACCTACTACGATAACTTCTACGATGCTTGGATGTCTGCGTTCCCTCTCGAGACTGTTGGTTCTGTAACCATGATGACTGGATCTCGTCTCTTCCCCCGTGAAAACTTCGTCAATGCAACTCTCCTTGACCAAACCGTTGCCGCTCATCGCTCCACCTTGGAGCAGGGATATCCTGTTCTTGCTTTTCAAATGAAGGCAGATGCTCCCGCCGATGCCGTGGCTAATGCTGCTAACCCTGCCTTCCGTACCATGCTCATGCACGCCATTACCTCCACCTCCTGGGCCGCTACTGCAACCAATGCCGAGATTCTTTCCGACATGGACTTTTTGACCAACACCATTCTCGGCTCCTGGCGTGAAACCTGTCCCGATAGTGGTGCCTACATGTCCGAGTCTGACATCCTTGAGCCCAACTTCCAGCAGGCATTCTACGGATCCAACTATGCCCGCTTGTACGCCTTGAAGCAGAAGTACGATCCCTACGGTGTCTTGTACGCCCCTACTGCTGTCGGTAGCGAGGACTGGACTGTGGCCAGCGCCGATGGCTTACCCGACCAGAACGGCCGTCTCTGCCACATTTAAGTGCATGGCGTGATCACAGCGTTTCGGTCATTTCTTGCGGTGACATTGATTCCCTGTTGTAAAAAATATCTTCTTCATACAACATGCATACTGGCAATAGACGTGGGATAGTATATACTAACTGAAAGTCTATAGAGGAACTACGGCCACTATAGTGTATCTACGTATAAAATAGTTACCATAATTCTTAGTTTTAATCAAATATTTTCGGTGCAGATCGCTTACAAGTTCACTTACTTCCGAGGGCTTGTAAGCAATATCGTGATGTCGTCCTCATCATCTTCTGGTGAGTTTATTGGTTGTTCGACCATAACCCTACGATACTTGTCAATACAATCATACAATGGCATGTTATGGCTGATACGCCGTGAATCCCATAACGGTAGCTGTGTATTGGTCAGAACCTACAGAGTATATTACAATTACATACGAATACACAGACATCACCGTGCCCCGATATCGGAGGCCCCATGAACATTTCCGCGTTGGGACAGCTCACGTATATAAACATCCAATCCGACAGACAAATCGTTGCATTTCTTTCTTGAGACTCATACAAAACACTGCGCCCGTCTTTCTTAGCTCATCAAGTAACTATGGCGGACAAGACAGAATCTGCCGTTTATACACATGGCCATCATGCCTCTGTTTTACGATCGCATACCTGGAGAACGGCACTGAATTCCGCGGCCTATATTCTTCCCCATCTCAAGCCGGACATGAAGATCTTAGATATCGGTTGTGGACCGGGTACAATCACGGTCGACCTGGCAAGATACGTTCCGCAGGGCCACATCACGGGGCTCGAAAGGGCTGAAGGCGTGCTAACTCAAGCTCGAGCTCTGGCTGAAGAAAAGGGCATCAAGAACGTCGATTTTGTCGTGGGAGATGCAAATGGGCTCTCCTACGAAGACCAAAGCTTTGATATCGTCATCTGCCATCAAGTTCTACAACATGTCCGCAACCCCATCGGCATATTGAAAGAGATGTACCGCGTGGCGAAAGTGGGCGGTTTTGTGGCCGCACGAGAGTCCGACTATGGCGGATTTGTTTGGTACCCGAGTCTGGATGGGCTGTCAGAATGGAGCAATCTATACAATAGAGTTGCGAGAAACAACGGTGGTGAGCCTAATGCCGGTCGCATGCTTCATTCTTGGGCACGGCAGGCTGGCCTCATCGACGTCAAGTGCAGTACAAGTACATGGTGCTATAACACAAAGGAAGAGATAGCCTGGTGGAGTGATCTGTGGGCCGAAAGGATTGTCGCTTCTTCGTTTGCAACAACAGCTATCGATGCTGAGATTGCCACCAAGGCCGACCTTGACGATCTGGCTAAAGTTTGGCGCAAATGGGGTGATGAGGAAGATGCCTGGTTTAATCTACTTCATGGGGAGATCATCGCCTACAAGCATTAGATGACAAGCGCATATTTCTACCAGTTGGTAAAGCTATTCTAGATAATAATTGTATGCACTTTACCTATGATTGCCCATACTTGGTGATTGTGGATGCGGAGTGTAGTTTTTTGACATGATAGGATTAGTTGATTGCTTTTCGATGAATCGCTTTTTGTATGTCTTCATCCAGTAATTGATGGGCAAAATCATGATGTTCTTCTATGTGTGTGTGTGTGTGTGTGTATGTGTGCACCTTTGGACCCTCGAGACGGTGCATCATCGTTGGCGAGACTCACCTGGACTGCAATTTGATTACTGATCGTAAGTAAGCGGATTTTCTTTAAGAAAGGCTCTTTTTAGATGCACTCAATCATCGCCGATGCATTCTTGCGAGATGAGGTATGCTGCAGTCTAAAGGAAGACTCTGGAGGCAGCATAATGCTCCAGCCGTTATATAGTCCAGGGAACCCGTGAATCCAGGGATGATTATTTTCCCTCGGCCTACTTTTATGCTCTTCTACCTTGAAGAGTCGGATATGTATTCCCGACTGCGTATAGACGGCAAATGCTCCATCGGATATAGACACAGCCGTGGGATCTCCACCAGATGACTCCAATTCTTTACCCCGCATGCGTTCTTACATGACGAGTCATCGCATCTGGTCTGTAAAGTCCCTTCGCCTCGGAATTTCATCATATACAGCCGTTCAAAATGATTACGGGCATTCATCACATCAATTTACTCGTGCCAGAAGGCACGCTGGATGATGCAACCGAGTTTTACGCAAATACTCTTGGTCTGACACCAACTCCAGTCCCGCATTTACAAGCCGGCAGACTTGCGTGGTGAGTCACATTGGTACATTTTGGAGTGGAAGTCAGTCTGCTCATTATTGCAAACGAATAGGTTCAATATCGGAGAGGCAGGAGGTCAACAGGTGCACATCGCGTTCGGACAGAATGAACCCAGTTCGTCGCGACACCCATGTTTCAAGATCGGATCGCTGGAAGACCTGCAGACGCTTCAGAAGAAAATATGGGATCATCATGTAAGGGGAGGAAAGGCGGCTCCAAAGGCAGCGGATCAGCCAGGCGAACAGAATTCAGGTATGCCGTTGCGATTAAAGATCGGGAGTTCATGTGAACGCTGACTGGGTTCAAATAGGAGCAAAGGGAGTGGAATATCCTACTAGGTTCTTTGCTAGAGATTATGCGGGGAACAGACTTGAGTTCACACTTTAGTGAATTGCGAGGTCATACTTGAGTGAATGTGAGGGTTCTATTACTAAGTAGCAGATAACTGGACGTGCTCTTGACTCCGTATATTCCAAATTTGCAAGCAATCATTCCATCAGACAGATGACCTTACTAGAACAACGATATAAGAACGAGCAGAATTCAATATGCATATAACTTCGCCCCCGGGTGTCTTCGGAGACGTCTGTTCATGTACGCGTAGTAGATCTGAAGTAAAATGCAACCTGCAGCCACGAACAGCAATAGGCCGGCATTTGTCCAGTGACCAGTTGGATATCCCTTCTTTGCTTCGTTCGATTTGTATATCCATACTCCAGCAATTTGGCCGGGGGCACCAAAGGAGATGTTGAGAGCGATTGCTAGCCCGGCGGCGGCAGTGGTGTTTAGGTTGGAAGAAAGCCATCCGAGCAACGGGGGGATGCATGAAAACGAGCCACTCGCAGCGACAATAAGACAACCATAGCGATGCTATTCGATTTCAGCCTAGATGTGCAGAAATGGAATCATATGGGACCTAACATACCTGATACGCATCTGGTGGTAAGACAGCTGACGCAAGAAACCCCATAGCTCCGATGAAAGAAAAGATCGCCGAGTGAATACCACGTCTACATTGCAAGCAACCAGGTGAGAGACTGTCACTCAAAAATATAACATCTCGACTTACGCATTGAAATAGTCCGCCGAGCCCGCCACAGCTATCGTGACAACATATGCCACGGCATACGGCGGCACAGTCATTAATTGTGCTTTTAGACCCTCGTAGCCCAACCCTGCGGTGATGGACGGCGTGAACAACGATAGACTCGAGAATGGTGTAGAAATGCCGAAATAGACCTGCTTAATCAGAGTGTGCTCTGATGATCACCTATATCAAAGGACTTGGCTAGGATTTATACGTACAGCATAATGCGCATAAAGACGCCACTCGGTGAGTACTGTTTTGGCATCCTCCCATGTCATTGCCTTAGCGTTTCCTTGTGAACCTTCAACCCGTAGTCGGCTTTTGGCCAGGTTCTTCTCTTCGGCATTGAGCCAGTGTGATGTCTCCGGATAGTCTGGAAGAAAGAAGAAAATAAGAACAGCAGAAAAGCAGGACGGGGCACCTTCAATGATGAACAGCCATCGCCAGGCAGATAGTCCATGAGACTGGTTCAAGTGGCCGACTCCATATGCAATAGCACCACCAAACGCTCCGGCGAGTGTTGCAGATGCGAGGATAAGAGCGACTCGAATGGATCTCTCGTGGACCCGATACCAGAACGTGAGGTAGTACACCAAACCAGGGAAAAGCCCTGCTTCAAAGACACCAAGTATGAAACGAATTCCGGTGACCTGGGCGGCGTTCTTAGCTCCGCCCAAGCCCATCGTGATTGCGCCCCACGATAACATCAGAAACGCAATCCATCGCTAACACTCGGGTCAATAATGTGAATCATACGAATATCGAATAGCAGACGCACGCTAGGTCTCAGCCTTTTCAAAAGATAATTCGAAGGAACCTCAAACAGGGCATAAGCGATCAAGAAAACCATCAAGGCAATGCTATTGATCATAGATCAGTACGCAATCTCATTTTGGTGCATTTCAGCGAAACAGGATTGTCTAACGTGTACTGGTAATTTGTCATATGGGTTTCGGTAAGCAGGTCATTGTGTGTATCTGCGTTCAAGATTTTGGCATTTCCTGATAGTTGCCTTGCGTCAGGCCACCGCCAATGGTCCAGTGAAGGGTCAGAAATCACAAACCGATATTCGACCTGTCCAGGTAACACAGCAAATAGATAAAAGCTGACAGCGGAACGATGCGTAGGTCCTGCTTCCACACCAGATTTCTGGTAGCGGTCTTGTCGAATTCGTTCACGTCCTCAACACTGTCATGCGTACTTAGACTATTTTCCTAATTTGTCGAGGTTCAAGGGTTAGTTGGGATTTTCAACTAAAACAAGAATTCATGAACACATGCCGGTAGAACGTCGGCTTCGACATCTTCAAAGGTTTTTCTGTTAAGCCCAGTATCAAGACTGGCCATTATGGGATGAAGGTGAGGCAAAAAGCGGTCAGTTGGAGGTTTGAGGTCCAAAGCAAGGCACTTGGACAATGTAGGATAGATGACACCAAGACACTTGGGCAGAATCGAGATAAAGGGTCAACCTCACAGAAGATGTTTGTTAGACATATGGCTTTCAAGTAAAAATCATCCGCAGGACATCGGGAAGAAGGAATGTGGGATTCGTTCGGTTGCCTTCGTTACCACAGCTCAGAGTCGGAACATGTCCGATGTGCAAAAAATGTAAGCTCGTGCTTCCCCGCGCTGACTTGTAAAAAACCGAGTCGATCAAATGCCTGAATGGAACGAAGTGGAATGAAGG
>JACVQZ010000149.1:0-27339 GCA_019828575.1 Talaromyces thailandensis
ATTAATATATATAGTATAGATTTAATATTATAGTTTATATTTTTAAATCTATTATATAATATAAATATAGAATATAACTTAAATAAATATAAAATTAATTAAATTTATTTATTTTAGTAGCTATTATATATATATATAATAATAATCTTATTTATTAGTAGTATTTATTAAATAATTAATCTATAAATTTTAGTATAGTAAGACTTAGTTATATTTTTATTATTATAAAAGAAGCTATTATATTTAATATAGATTAATTAAGACTTTTATAAGAAATATTTATAAATAGCTTTTTTAGAGTAAGCTAATAGTTTAGAATTATATTTAAAAATTATCTTAATTATAAGAGTATACTTAGTGGTTTAAGTTAATCTTAAGTATTAAAAATATATTCTTTTTATTATAAGAATAAATAAGACTAACTAAAATAATAAATACTCTAGATAGTTAGATTTTTATTTAGTTTAAATTATTTATATAAGATATATTATATAAGTAATTATATATAAGTCTTAATCTTTAAAGAGTTATAATTAAGATTTTAATATAATTTAATGCAGATCTTGTAGGTTTAGATAAATTAATTAGAAATTATAGTTATTTTAAAATAGATATTAATTTAATTTTTTTAATTAGTTTTTCTAGTGAAGAGTATTAATTATAATTATATAGACTTATAGACTATACTATATAATATAATTATAATAATAATATATATAATTTCTATAATATTAAGTCTTTATAAAAGATTAAATAGAAGGTAAATCTTAATATTATTTTATTTTTTTAATATTATTATAATTACTAGATTTATTAATATATAAATAAAAATAAATATTACTAGACTTTCTCTTAATATAATCTTAATATTTTATATTATTATATATTTAATTATTTAAATATATTATTATTGTTATAATTTTATATAAATTATTCTAGATGAGAGAGTAAGTCTTTATTTTAATCTTCTATTAATAAAAACTATTTTAATATATTAATATTAGTTATTAGTATTAGGCCTATTATAAATAAATATTATAATTATAACTTTGTGAAAGATATAGTAAGAGATTAAAAAAATCTTTAAGAAGATTACTAAAGGTATAATAATATTTAAAAATATTTATAAGAAGATTAAAATAGTAAATAATATAATATAATAAGATTAATTAAAAAAGAATCTAAAGTATAAAATTAAGAAATTAAAAGAATTTTAAGATTAGATTAAGATATAAGCTATAAGTAATAAAATTAAGAATAAGATTTTTCTATTAAAATAAAGATAAGCTATTAAAATAATATAATTTTTTATAAGTAAATAAGTCTTTAAACTAATTTAAAAATATTAATTATAAAATAATATATAAAGTAGTTTAAAATTATTAAAAAAAATTTTAAAATAAAAATATATTTAAAAGAAGGTTTATTAGCTATTTTATAACTTAATTTTAAAAAGAAAAAAAAGACTAAATTATATAATTTTTTATTAAATATAGTTAATAAGCTATAATAAAGAATTAAAGATATAAAGATTAAGAAAAAAATTCTTTAGATATCTTTAAAAAAAGATAAAAAGAATATAATTAAGATAAATTATTTAGTAGATATCTTATAAGTAATTAAATAATATAAATAATATATAAATTAATTTAAATTACTACTATAGTTATTATAAAATAATAATATTAAGATATTATAAATTTTTAATTTAAAGGATAGTATAAAATATTATTTTAAAAATAGATATAATATTAATTATAATATTAAGTTTTATAAAATTAGTAGCTTTTTTTACTTAATTATTTAATAAAATACTATAATATATATCTAGGATAATAGCTATTATAGTAAGTAATTAAAATTATATTAATATTATATTATTATCTCTTCTATCTAGATCTAGTCTAGTATTATTATTAGAATTTTTTATTTTAAAAGCTAGCTTAATAAATTCTTTAGATATTAATTTAATATAATTAATATTTTATAAAAAACTATATTATACTCTTTTATATTAAATATAGTTAGTAGATTATAATTAAAAATTAATATAATCTAGACTAATAAATATTTTATAAAAAAAAAAAAATATATCTTTAAAATAAATAAATTTATATTAATTATAATCTAATTAATATTATTTTTTATATATTAGTTATATCTATTATTTTTAAAAATAGTTTCTAAAATTCTTATTTAATTTTATTATTTATATATCTATTTAGTAGATTCTAGTTATATTTTTAATTTATATAATCTTTATTAAAATAACTTTACTTTTTTTTAATTTAATTAATATCTATAACTCTTTTTCTTTTTAATAGATTATTATATTATAAACTTATTCTATTAAATTTTAGTATATTTATATATTTAAGTTATATAAAGATAAAATATATTTTTTTTTTAATTAATTTTATATGATTTAATAATAAATTTAATAGTATTGTTTTTTAAGGCTATTTATTAAGTTTTTTATAACTATAGATAGATTAATATTATAGCTTAATTATAAATAGCTTTTTTAGAGATTAATTAATATATTAATTTAATCTAATTTTTATACTTATTAAACTTTAAATTAATATAGTATTAGAGTAATTAACTATAACTAAATATAAAAATCTTATAAGAAGTAGATATAAAAAATCTAAATTTTTATTACTATTATTAATTCTAGGTTTAAAATATTTATTATTTAATTAAAATTGATTATCTAGTTTAAAATATATTAAGATATTAGATTTAATTAATAAGAATAATAAATCTAATATATTTAATCTTAAAGACTATTCTATAGATATAATCTTAATAAGTATAGTAAATAATATAAAAAATAATTTTAATATTAATATTAAAAATAATAAGAATAAATTAACTAAGAAATAAATTATTATAATTATTAAAAAGTTATATTATATTTTTAAATATATTAAGTACTTAATAGAATTATATATATTATTATTTTAATTATTACTAGATAATTTTCTTAAGAAACTTAAATCTTAGATTATAATAATTATAGTTATATTTAATATAGATAATATAGAAGTCTTAAAGATTTAATTATAAAATAAGTTATTTAAATTATATTTATTTTATCTTTTAAAAGGATATATTTTATTAAAAAAGATAAATGCTATATTCTATATTTATAATAATAATTTTAAAACTATTATAGATATTATTAGAATTATATTATAATATAAAAATTAAAGTCTTTATAGAGATAAAGTTAATTAATTTATATAAAAATATTATAATTAGATAATATTAGTTTTATACTATATCTTTAAAATAAATAAAATAGATTATAATAAATTATTTAAAAAATCTATTATATTAGAAGAATAAAAATATATTATTTATTTTATAGTTATTTATTAGATATTAAATAATATATTTAAATCCTACTAAGACTAGTTCTAGAGTATAATAATAATTATAAATAAAGAGAAAAAGAAGATATTAATAATATATTTTACTCTTTATAATATATTTAATAAAATAAATATATTACTTTTAAAAGAGTTTTTTATAAAAGTTTTTCTTAAAATCTTTTTTTTTTTATTTAGTGATTTTTAAAGACTAACTAAATTATTTAGAATTATATAATATATAGTAAGAAATAAAAGCTATTAATTAAAATTAAAATAAAATTTTAGACTATAATATTTATAAAAAAAAAAAAAATAGTAAAGAAAATTAAAATTATTTATAAAAATAATACTAGATTAGATATAGATTTTATAATTAAAGATTTAAATTTTATATAATCTTAAGTGATGAGCTAGAATAAAAATTAAATTATAGATTTTTTATTAAATACTAATAATTAATAGAGAAAAAAGTTTATTAAAATAGACTTATTCTAGAAGAATTTATAATATATTAATAAAATTTTTAATATCTAGGATTTTTATTAAGTAGATTTATTTATTAAAAAGACTATTAATAAATTAAAAAATATAATATTTAATAATAAAATAGATATTTTATATTTATTTAATTATTTTTTGATTTTAATTTTTATTATAAGTTTCTAAATCCTTAGAATTCTCTTAGATTAAATATTAAATATAAATATTTTAGCTCTATTATATACTCTATATAAATTTTATTATAATATAATCTAAGATATATAAGCTAATATTATATTAATTAAATATCTTAAAAAAGTAATTAATAATAATATAAATATATATAATATCCTAGCTATATTTTTTAAAGAGTGAAAATTATAGAATATTAAATTAAATACTATAAACTTTAATTAGAATAGTAAATCTATTAATATAATAATAATATTAATTAAGCTAGATAAAATAATACTTAAAAATCTATTCTAGATTAATAAGATTTTTAATAACTAGAAGTTATAATAAGAGAATATAATAAAAATTAAAAAAACTTTCTAAATTAATAATAATATAGATAAGCTAAATATTATAAATATATATATTAATAAGGTATTAATAGAATAGTAATTATTTATTATTAATATTATATATAATATTTATAAGAATAAAAGATTCTCTAGAATATTTATTATAAATAATATTAGTTTAAAAAAAATTTAAATATATATAATTTTTTTATTTAAGATAAGATTTTATAAAAAACTTTTTTAAAGCTTTTTTTTTTTATTAATATATTTTAGATTTATAAAAAATTTCTAGATTTAATTTTAATTATAATCCTCTTTTATTTAATTAATTAATAGATAGATAAACTTTTTAATATTATCTCTATATTTAAGATTTATGTATATTATAAAGATAATAAAGAGAAAATTAATAAAAATAATATTTTATTAATTAAAAAACTTATTTATAATTATAAGATTTTTACTAATAAGGTATTAGACTATAATATTATTATTATATTATATTAAATTATTATATAGCAAAATAATTTAAAATTATAATATATATAGATAATAGATTATAGATATCTAATTAATTTATAAAAGAATATTTTTTTTTAATTAAATATTTAATAAAAGTAGTATCTAATAGATATATTAAAAATATTTATTCTTAATAAAATATATTAAATTTATAATAAAGATATATAAATCTTTAAAATATTAATATTAATATAAATTTATTTTAATATTTTACTCTCTATAATACTATTATTTAATTAGCTAGAAGATATAAAAGATATATTATTTTTTTTTATTAATCTAGAGAATAATTAGCTATAAAATAAACTAGATTTTTTAAATAACTTTAATCTATTTATTAAAGATATTAATTTAAAATTTAAATCTTTTTTTTTTATAAAATATAGCTTAAATTATTAGATATAAAAAAAATAGAATTTAGAATTTATAATTATTTTATTACTAATATAGAAAAAAAGTATAATTAGATATATAATAAATTTATAAATTTTATTTTTTAATAATAAATAAATTAAAGAGAATATTCTATCTATAATTTATTACTTAATAGTATGCTATTTTAATATAAAAAAATAGTAATAATATAATTTATTTATAGCCTCTTCTTTAGCTAATTTAATTAAATAAATTATAAAAAGAGGCTTTATATAATATATAAATTAATATAGGATATTTATTCTACTAAATTTATAAATTAATATATAATATATTTATTAAAATTTTAAGATATTATTCTTAATTAATTTAATTAATAAATTTAATAAGAAAAGCTTACTAAATAAATTATTTATATATAAAGTTTTATAAAAAGTAAATAAGATACTTAAAAAATAATTATAGAAAATATAGAATAAACTTAAGAATATTAAGACTCTTAAAAAAGTCTTTTATAAGATTCTTTTATATTCTAAGAATCTTAATTACTTTATTATTTTAATTATTTTTTTATATAATATATTAAAATTTTAAAAGTTATTAAAATATATTTATCTAGAGATATTTTATTTATATAAGAAGTTTATTATATAGTATTCTAATCTAGATTAATAATTTTTAGTTATTATAATATTTAATCTAATTAATATCTTTTATATAATTTATTATATTAATCTAATTAACCTCTAATATTATAAACTAATTAAAAATTTTAATAAATAAGATAATTTAATAATCTTAATTTATTTATATTATATAAATAATATAGACTCTAATCTATAATATAAATATTAAAATATTTATTTATTATATATTTTAATAAGGATTCTAATTATAATATAAATAATTAGCTATATCTATTATTTTAGATAAATCTATATTATAAAGATATATAAATACTAACTAATAAAGTCTTTTAATTAATATATAATTATTAATAATTTTATAAAGATAATATTTATTCTTATTCTATTACTAAATAATATTAATTAGTAATTCTATTTAAATCTATAGATTAATAGAGATATATTTATAGATTTATATTTATTAAATTATAATTATACTATTTTTAAAGTTAATAAGATATAGCTCTTATATCTTAATTAAAGTAAATTTATTTAATTAAAAATTTTTTTATAATTACTTCTATAAGCTTAGTTAGATTTAAAATCTTTTTTATAATCTAAAGCTAAGATTTTTAATATAATTAACTTATTCTTAGTTTAATTTAATTATAGTTATTACTTTAAAAACTATATTATAATATTTAATATCTATATATTTCTACTTAATAAATTTATAGTCTAGTTAAAAAATAATACTATTCCTCTTAAAAATAGTATTTTAGTAGAGGTAAGCTAAAATTTTAATAATTAAATATAATTTAATTTATCTCTTTATTTTATAAATAAGTGATTTTATAGATATTTTTTATAAAATTATTTTTTTTTATATTTATATAATATTTTTTCTAATTTTTTTATAAAAATTATTTAGAGTTATCTTAGTTCTTATTATAAATAGATTAGATAAAATAAAAAGAATAGATAAAATTTTTTTTATTAATAATTTTTCTTTAAAGTATTATATTTATATTATATTATATTATAAAAATTATTATATTATATCTTTATTTCTAGATTTAATTAGATTTAGATTATTAAGATTAGATTAAATCTAGATTAGATTCTTCTTAATAGATTCTAGATTAGATTAGGATTAAATACTAAGATTAGGTTAGATTAAATAATTAGATCTAATCTAAGAACTAGAATCTAATCTAGACTTACTAAGATTAGATTAGATTAAATAATTAGATCTAATCTAATAATTAGAATCTAATCTAGATCTATTAAGACTAGGTTAGATTAAACAACTGGACTTAACTTATAAACCAGAATCTAATCTAAAGTATTGAGTTAGATCGGGTCAGGGTTGGGTTCTGGTTTAATTAGACCTATTGCTAGCTCTAATTATTATTAAAGAGTTATTTTAATTTAAGATATTTAGAAGTCTTTTTAAAATTCTTTTTTTAATATTAATCTTTAGTATAATCTTTTTTTTTATAAAATTTATATATTATTATATTCTTATTATCTTTATTATATAGTTTAGTATAATTATTATTTAAACTTAGTAAATATTAAGAATTTCTATTTTTAGAATTCTTATTCTTTCTTTTTAAATTATAATTATAATTCTAGTTTTAATTAGATTAATTTTATTTTATTTTTATTAAGATTTTATATTATTTCTTATTTTTATACTTAATAGTAATTATCTAATTTATAAAATTATTATATTTAAAAGCTAGTACTTAGTATTAATAATAATTATTTTAAATATTTTTATAGAAGATAGTCTTAAGATATTTAATTTAAAAATATTTTAATTATTTAATACTTATAGTATTTTTTTATTATATAAAATAAGTATTAAACTTTATTATTATTTATTTAATCTATTATTATATAGTAAAATAATTTTATATTATAGCTTTCTTTTTTAGTTCTAAGTTAGTAATATTATAAAATATTTAATCTTTAAATTCTTCCTATATTAACTTATTTAGATTAGTATATTTATAGAATATTATTTATTTAAATTTTATTTTATTTCTAAATTTTTAAGTTATAGTAATAATCTTATTATAATCTATATATTTTCTAGTATAATATTACTAATTTATATTAAAATAATTCTAATAGATAATAAGAAATAATTCTTTTTTAAAAAAATTTGAATTTTTATAATTATTATCTTTTATTATTACTAGTGTTTTTTTATTATTTTTTTAAGAGTTTAACTTATAATATCTCTATAATTTATTATTATTAAAAATCTTTATATCTGAATTATAAATACCTTAGATAATAATATAAAAAATTAATATATAGATTTATAATTATATTTATTTATTTAATTAAACACTTTTTAATCTAGTATAAATAGAAATAGTATTTATTAAAAAAGCTCTACTTAGAGTTTAAATTTATAAAAAAAATTTTATAATATACTTTTATCTTAAATATCTAAATTATAAAAGTTTAATTTTTATTTTTTACTTATTAAAATCTTTTAATAATATAATTTTAAGTTCTTTTTATATATAAGAGTCTAGATTTTAAGCTTTATTAAATTTTTTTATAGATATATTTTAATTTTTTATATTTATAAATTCTTAAATATTAATATTTTTAATATATTAATTATTAATAGTTTTTTTTATATTATTTATACTTTTAGTCTAGTTTTAAAAAAGAATTTTAAGAAATTTATCTACTTTTTTATTTAAAGTATTTAAAAGCTTTAAAAAAGATTTATTTTTTATAATATAAATTAAATCTTAGCTTTTCTCTTTAGAAAGTGCTATAATAGAATATATAATATATTTTAAAAATATAGTTAGAGATATTATTATAAAATTTATTTAATATTTAGATTTTTATTTCTATAAGGGATTAGACTATAAGAAGAGATTATAAAAGTATAATTATTAAATAATAAATTTATATATAAGTTTTTTAATAATAATATATAAGAATATATATATAGATTAATTAAATAGCTAATTACTATTTTCTCCTATCTAATTCTAGTCTTTTATAGTTATATAAAGGTATATTTATTTATACTAGTGCTTGCTAACTAATATCTATAATCACGTACCTTACATAATATAATCTGTGGTCTTAAGGTTATTCACAAGTCCATTCATAACCGGGCTTTACACAACTATATGACACAGCAAAAGCTTGGTATATAATGCTCATCGATATTGTTCCAGTATCGTCATAAAACAGCCTGGTCTTTCAAACTGTATGATAGGACGACAACTAGTATAGTCTATATATAGTCAAGTTGCGCATTTCTTTTCTCGCTTTAGTTTCACGAACAGAAAGCGTTGATAGTTGGCTTACCTACTGGTAGATAATGATATAGATGATAGTATTGCTGTATTGCTTTTGATACTTCTAGTCTAGTTGATCATGCTATAGTAAATTTAAGTGGAAGTATAGCTACTAATAAATCTTAACTTATTATTTTCTACTTTCTTTTATTAAGAGATTTAACTTAGTATAATAATATACTTATAGTGATGTCTTTTTCTGATATAGAAATTGTTTTATAAATTAATTTTTAATCTTATTCTAGATAAGATTCTTAGCTTTTAGATTAATAATATATATATTCTTTTTAGATAAATATAGAGACTTTATTACAGAATAGACTATCTATTAGTATAATTAAGAGAATTTTATCTACTTATTTATAAATAATAAGAAAAAATGTATCTATAAGAATTTTAAAGAATAGATAACCTTATTTCTCTTAGTTTATAATTAGAGAAAATCTTAAATAGAAATTAATTTATTTTTTAGACTTGAATTTTCTTATAGTAATTTAGCTTAATCTATAAATAAGATCTTTAAGAATAACTTTTTAGATTTATTATAAGAGGTTAATAAATTATTATCTAGACTTCTATAATAATATTTAAATAAATATAAGCTTTTATTAGTAGCTTCTATTTTAAAGTAATCAATATAATCTATATTATTCTTATTATTAGAAAAAGCTAAGTCTAATTTATAAAAATTTTTAATTATCTATTTAGAATATTATAAATAATTAAATTTCTATTAATTAGATATTTCGCACTATAAAGTAGAATAGAAGAGATCTAAGATAATAACTAGTAGAATAAATAGATATAATAAATATATTAATAGATTTCTCTTTTATTTTAAGAAATCTCTTAATAGATATAAGCTAGCATATTCTAATTCTCTAGAGCTTCTCTAAAAGTCCATACTTTCTTTTCCTGAGATAGTTACACCAGATTCGGCGCTATAAATTGGGACCGATTTTTGATTGGGTTCATGAGGCGCTGATGTATGTAGTTCAGAGGTACAGAATGTTAGCGATGTCTCTATAGAGATTATATAAGCAATATTATTGGGCTATTCCTATAGCTATAACTTATTATATAGTTTTAGATATATATACTTTATTTCTACTAATAATTCTATAAGTTTTAGTAGAGACTAGCTAGATAATTATAAACTAGTTATAATTTAAACTAAGATCTCTAGATTAAGTAAAATAATATATAAATAATTTCTATTTCTATAATCTATTTTATATAAATTAAAAATATTTTATTCTCTTAACTATAAGACTTACTTTATATAAGAAAAAGATTAGAAAAATTTCTATTCTCTTTCTTATTATTTTTAATAGATAAGAACTTATCTAATACTTAATTAAAATTATTCTTATATATAGAGTAAGAATTAAATATATATAATATACTAGAAAGTATATAAAGAGTTATAAATACTATATAATAATTAAAAAGAAAGATTACTAATAGTTAAAAAAATAAAAAATAAAATAATATTAATTATAAGAACAAAGAGAAGAGAATTATTAAATAATTTAAAATAAAATTAATACTTTTTAATATAGAATAAGAAATTAAAGTATAATTATAATTAAAAAATATATATTTTAAAGACTATATAGAGAAAGAATAAGAATTATAGAATTTAATATTTTTTAAAATAATAGCTATAGTTATATTTTATAAAAAATTTATAATAGAATAAATCAGCTTTTTAATTAATTTTATACTTTAGATTATATAGTGTAACTATTTATATATTTATTTAATAATATAATAGTTAGCCTAGTAATAATTATTATTATTTCTTCTTAATTTTAATAAACTATTCTTACTACTTTATTTGTTATACTCTATTAAAATGAGACTATAGTACTATGAATAAAGTCATTATCATTAATAATCAATTGCCCTCCAATCACTATAGCTCAAAAATAAGACCTTATTTTATAACACTCTTAACACCATCTATCTCTATACTTAGTATGACTTATATCCCACAATTAAAATAGTAATATCTATATCTAGATATAAATTATCTATAATTCAGCTTTTAGCTATTACTAAATATAATATCTAGCTATCTAATTAGAGATCTATAGACTATAAGAGTTAGAGTAATTAAATATCCTTATAATTCTTTATAGTCTATAAATATTATAATCTACTTTCTAGTAAGCCCTTTTATATTTTATAATAAAGATAATATTAACTTTATTTATAAATAAACTATCTTTAAAATCATCTATTATAATATATAAATTAAGCTATTATCTTAGAGATAAAAGACTAAATAGATTAATAATATATAAAATTATAAAATTTTTCTTAATTAGATTATTACTAATCTTTAAAATAAATTATATAGTATTTTTATTATTAGTCTCTACTTTATATAGATATTAACTATAATAGTAGACTATATATTATTATATAAATAAATAATATAATAAAATATTAAAAAAGAACTAGATTTAATATAGCTTAGATTAAAAAGTTATACTATTATAATAATTAAATCTAAATTAATAAATTTTATTATTTTATTAATTTTTATTAATATAGTAGTTATTAATGAAATATTCTATCTAATAAAGCTAGAAAAAAAAAAGAAAAAAATATAATTATATCTTTAAATTAGAATTAATAATTATAAAAATCTAGCTCTAAAGATAACTTTTAGTAAAATATTATAAATAATATTATAATAATAATATTTTTTAAATCTATATTCTATCTTTATCTAAATAGTAGGTAATTAAATTATTCTATTAAATTAGAAATAGCTAGTACTATAAATATAAAATAAATTTATAAAAAAAAAAAAAAGAAAAGAAGTGATTTAAAATTAATAATTACTTATATCTTATTAAATAAATATAAAAGTAAAAATATTATCTAATTATTATACTAATTAAAGAGAAAAAATAGATATAAAAATAATAATTATTCTTTAAGAATATATTTATAATTTATATAGATTTCTTATAGTAGAGTGTTTCTTATTAAAGCAGTAAAAAAGGCTACTAGATTATATCTAATAATCCTATTACTGCCATAACCCTATAAAATACTGGATTAGACAATCACATTTTCCATTCCACCTGCTGGTTAGTTAGGGACTGAAAGCCGCACCCTACTAACCAGCACAACATATACTATATAATTTATTTTTTAAGAATAGTACTATATAAGTATTAAAAATATTACTATTAAAGATAAATATAATTCTACTATTAAACTTAATATTTATAAAGAAGTAATAGTTTTATCTAAAATTTTATAATAATAAGCTACTATAAAAGTAGAATATAATAATCTTATTATTTAAAAAATTTAGTATTTAAAAAAACTACTAACTAACTAATATATTTTAAAAAATAAATAAATTTATAAGATTAAATTAATAATTAATAATATAATATTATATTTTAAAGCTAAATAAAATATAAAAAAATATTTTTAAATTATTAATATTAATTATAATTAAATCTTTTCTCTTATTATATATTTTTAATTAATATAATTATTCTTTACTCTTATTATAGTATTTAATTATTATTATATTAAAATAAATACTAAGCTTACTTTCTTATAAAATATTTTTAATAATAGTAAGATTATTTATATAAAATATCTATTAAACTTTTATAATAAATTAAATTTTTATTATTATTTATTTTTATTTTTTTATAGTCTTAAGCAATTTATTTATTTATAATATTAATATTTCTACTATAACTATATAAAAATATATTTATTTTTTATAAAAATTAATAAATATTTTTTTATTTTTAAAATAAAAGTACTATTAATATTTTATATAAATAATATTAAGATTACTAGACTAGATAAAATAATTATTAAAAAAATATATATTACTTTTAATAAAAAATTTAATATTTTTTTTATTAGCTTTATTTTATATTATTTTAATATAAAGATAGAGTATAATATTAAAATATATACTTTAATATTCTTTTAATATATATATTTTTAATATATTATTAATATTTTTAATCTTAATTTTATTAAAATTATTATTATACTAATAGAGAAAGACTTAAAGCTATTTAAAAATATTAAACTAATAAATAAAAAGTTTAAAAAATTTTATAATATAGAAATTAGATTAGTTATATATTTAATATTTTAAACTAGACTAGATTTAGCTTAATTTATAATAAAATTATTTTATTATATATTAAATCTAAATAAAGCTTATTTTAAAGTTTTAATTTAAATTATTTATTATATCTATAAAACTTTTAATCTTAGAATTAAATATAAATTTTATAATAATATTAAAAAGAATAATATTATAGATTTATTTAAGATTTTTAAAGCTTTTATAGATATTAATTATATTAGTAATTTAAATACTTATTATTCTATATCTAGTATAATTTTTAAGCTTTATAATAGTTTTATATCTTAAAAATTAAAATTTTAAACTATTATTTTCTTATTAATATATAAAATAGAATTTTATATTTTTATTACTACTATCTAAGATATTATATAACTTATATTTCTTATAAAAAAATTAGATTTTAAAGATATATAATTAATAATTATATAATCTAATAATTAATCTATTATAAGTACTATTAATCTAGCTTTTAATATATAATTTTATTTTTAATTAAAATATATAGATATATAGTACTTTTAAATATATAATATAATTTTTATAGATTTTATAATACTTAAATATATCTTTATAGAAAAATAGATTATAAATATATTTATAAAATCTTTTAGATAAATTAAATTTTTAAATTTTTATTTTTAATTAGGGCTTAAGGAGATCTATTAATATTTTTTAATTAAATTATATATATAGCTTTACTATATCTTAATTATAAAAATATATTAGTATAAATAATCTTTATATATTTCTATTATATATTTCTATCTTTATATAAGATTACTATATATAAAGATAGATTTAATATTTAATATAGCTCTTTAATTAAATTACTTTATATTAAAGTTATAAGAAATTAATATTTAGAATAGAAATATTGGTATGTAGACAACAGGTATAAATAGAAAGGGATTCCCACTGTTAGTATGGTTATTAGTTAGATCATACAATCAAGCAGTATTCTTTCCCTTCTTACAAAATCTTTTCACGTCAACAGATAGACTGAACGATATGTTGATTCATAAGATTCGATCATCAATTTAACTAATAATGGGTATATAATAAACTAAACAACGAAAACCAGACAGCACGACTGAAGGACTATTTACCCAGATTGTGTCTACACTCATCACAGTACCAAGTCCCCAAAGGCTCCCTCGTCAAGCCAACACACTTCCAATGAAACCACTCATACGGACAATTATCGTTATCACAAGCCACCATGTCTCCATGACTGACGCTGCGACAAGTACAATAAACCTTGGTATCTTCGCCACCCTCATCCTCATCCTCATCCAGCTCTTCATCAGAGTCTGCCATGGTATTCGGCCCATGTCCGGCCGTTCGTCGAGTAGTCGTGACGCTTGCGCCCTCAGACTCAGACACCTCGGCACTGCTCAGCATCGAATCATCGTCGTCATCATCCATACCTCCACTCGAAGGCGTCTTCTTGTGCCCTTTCATCTTCATGCCCACGCTAGACGAGCGCTTGATGACTTTTGCAATGCTGCCGCCCGCCTTGATTTTCTTGACTTGTTGATGTGGTGCCACTTTCTTGGTAGCTGCTTTCTTGGTGATGCCCGTTGACCGAGGGCCTGCACTTCCTGCACGGCTTGCAACTGGTGTTCCGGCCTTGGGTGTACCAGGTCCAAGGGAGGACTGACGCAGATTCGAAGGCGCGGCGGGGAGTGTGCCGAGTGACGCATTCAGGCGTCTTCGTTTGCCATCAGCTGCGCCCGCGGATGATTCCCGCTGTCGTTGGTGGAGATGTAGAGCCGCTGCAGACGGAGTGGAGGGTGCAGAGCCGCGGTTGCTGGGAGTTTGATGACCAGCAAGAGGATTGATGCTGGTCGCACGGGAAGCAGCTTGACCAATTCGCTGAGCAGCCGATATGGGTGTCGCCGCATTTCCCGACGTAGGATTCAGGGGTGTATACGGAGTTGAAGTCTCAGATGTCGATGCTGCCGCGGCCGCCAGGTCTTGCAGAAACGCCGCTGGAAGTTCCGCATATTGATTCTTATTATCCAACAACGACGGCAACGGCGGATCGTTCGATAATATCCCGTCCTTGACCAGTTCTCGAATCTTGATATCCAGCTTCTTAATCTGCCGATCGAGCAACACACAGGCCTTCTCACTCAAATGAATCTTTTCATCTTGCAGGCTTTGGCACCGGTCCAAGTTTTGTAGAATGGTCTTGCTGTATTGTTCTTCCTTGGGATTCGGCGCGAGACTGCCGTTTAGCTTTATAAACTTCTGTATGCTATTATCGCGGGAGTTGATTGTGGTGCGACATTCTTGGATGGTTTTGTCTTTGGCTTGGATTTCTTCCATTAAATGCGTGATTTCGGCGGGTAAATTTGCGACTGTTCGAGTTCTTGTTAGTTAAACCTCTCGGTATGGCTATTCTTGTGCACTTACCATCGTGGATAAACTGCTCAAGGACAGTAGCGCAGTCTTCCGACGTCATTTTGATGATATGTATGGGTTAGATTGAATGTTCTGATGATCAAAGGTTGAGTTATTTCTGTTGTTGGAGGCCGACTCGATTGGCGTGATCATGTGATCCATGCCTAATGCGGTAAAGCGCGATCTGATAATCGTTCAGTTGTTCTGCGCGCGTCATCGATTGCTTTTCGTGTCGACGCTCAGCTTCCTTTAATTGACAGTTTATTCTTGCAGCATGACGATGTGATACTGGAATATGCATCTATGCAAAGAGTCCCATTGACTTGGTATTTTCCGGAAAGAACTGGTTACTGCATTGCTTTCAAGCACTATATTGACCTTTCTGATCCCTCAATCGTATATTCGAGACAACGTAGATGGAGTTTCTAGCTAGCAACACTGCCTCGCTTTGATGTAAAACCGCCTCGTAGCTGCTTACTCCCAGAAAGACAAATAGCAGGAAACGTCCTCTTGAATTGCGTCGTTGACCTCACTACACAGCAAATAGAACTACGTCTAGCTGATATTGCGGGGGTCTTCGATCTTATCAACTTACAAATCTGTCGCAACAAGTCCCCGCAGTGACTAATATTTGACGCGCAAGCAGTTAGTTACAAGTTACAACTCTCACAAGCCAATCTCACGAAGACTCTCTACCTCATTCTTTGTCTTTATTTGCATCGGGAAAAGGACGGAGCATCATGGGAGACAATCCAATCCCAGAAGGGATTTTCTCCCTCCTCGACACGGATCTGTACAAACTGACGATGCAATGCGCCGTCTTGAAGTACTTTCCCGATGTTGGTCAGTGTTCAATTATACCGTCCCTGAGATCGACTATACTGATGCACTGAATAGAGGTGACTTATGGCTTCACAAACCGCACTCCAGACATGAAACTGTCGCGCGGGGCATATAAATGGCTACAAGAGCAGATGAAGCGTGAGTTAGAAGATCGGTCTTGCTAAACCGCCAACTAACAAACAGACAAGGCCTCGAAAACATTACCATCACACCTGACGAAATCGATTTCCTCCATAAATCCTGCCCCTACTTCAACGAAGCCTACCTCTCATACCTACGCAACTTCCGCCTCAAACCCTCGCAACAAATCCACATCAAGTTCACACCCGACGACAACACCAACGACAACGATGATACAGCCACAGGCGTCCTCGAATACGCCGTCTCAGGTCTCTGGGTCGAAACCATCCTCTACGAAATCCCTTTACTCGCACTCACGAGCGAAGCATACTTCAAATTCTGCGAGACGGACTGGAACCATGCGGGGCAGGAAGAAAAAGCATACGCAAAGGGCATGACGCTACTCGAGCACGGCTGCATATTCTCCGAGTTTGGCTCGCGGCGCAGACGCGATTATCATACCCACGACCTTGTGATGAAGGGACTCTGCCGGGCTGCTGAAGACGCGCAACGGAAGGGGTTTCCCGGTAAATTGTCGGGGACGAGTAACGTGCATTTTGCGATGAAGTACGGGGTTGCGCCGGTAGGCACGGTGGCGCATGAATGGTATATGGGGATTGCGGCGTATACCAATGATTATGAGAATGCGAATGAGATGGGGTTGAGGTACTGGCTGGGATGTTTCGGGGAGGGAGTAAGCCGTTCTCCTTTCCAAGACTGTAAAAAGATGTCAAGCTGATTGTTTTGGGTAGGTCCTCGGCATCGCTTTGACGGATACGTTCGGTACCCCTGCGTTTTTAGAGGCATTCCGCAAACCTATCCCAGACTACACCACACCCAGCAGAGGCGTAGACGCAACATTCCCTTCCAGCGCCGCAACAACCGAAACCGCCACACCGGAGAGTCTCGCGGACATCAAGCCGCCCATCGAAGCGCCATCGCACCCTGCCAGCCAAAAAGCAGCCAAAAAAACATATGCGCAAGTCTTTACGGGTATCCGTCAGGATTCAGGCGATCCCAAAAACTTCGTCAAACTCGTTCGCGAGTTTTATGACAAACAAGGCATAACCGAGAAGAAAGTGATCGTTTTCTCAGACTCACTCAAAGTGGATAACTGTCTAGAATACAAGGCGATATCGGAACAAGCTGGGTTTCAGCCTACCTTTGGCGTGGGCACGTTTTTCACCAGTTCGTCCTCCCCTTTCTAGCCCGTTTAATTTTATGGTATGCTGACATGTGTGGGTTATAGATGACTTCACCAAACTCTCGACAAACACAAAATCAATCCCACTCAACATCGTCATCAAAATTGCTTCTGCGGGTGGTCGCCCCGCTGTGAAACTGAGTGATAATCTTGGTAAGAACACCGGCGACAAGCAGTTAGTACAGGAAGTGAAGAGACGGCTGGGCTATGTGGAGAGTGCTTGGGAGGAAGGGAATGAGGCTACGCGGTGGGGGAAGAAGGGTGATTAATCCATTTTATCTCCAGAAATAGAGAAGCGGAGAATCAGAAACGCCTTGCTAGAAAATAGATATGCATTGTTGCTCATTATAAACGCTGCATGGCTGATATGATATATAACTCAATCACTTATATGAAGCCTAAATCTCTCTCCAGATCTCCGGTAATCGTCGTCTCTTCCCCGACAGTCATTGAGGGTATATTTGGACTTTGGTGCTCCGTTATATCGTTATCGTTGTGAACCATTAATATATGCGGTGGAATCCCATTATCAGTATTCTCGATAGCAGGGCCACGTCTCGAGGGAGAAGGGTGAGAATCCAGAACATTGTCAAGGTCAATAGTCCAGCAGTCATTGGCGTTATCACCTAGATCATGATGAAGCATGTCTTGGCTCTGCTCCCAATCAAAATCCCAGGTAGGGCTTTCATTGATCCGAGATGGTTGATGCTTTTGCCTAAGTATCGACAGATCCAGCTCTGTCGCATTGACGAACGTTGGAGCCGCCTGAGGACTATTCATCGCGGTGTTCTGCATAACGAACACAGACGTCAACATCGACTGTTGTCCATGTTGTAACTGGAATGCTTTCGCAAGACACGCAGTCTCGTAATCAGCTGCGGGGTAGATATCTCGCAGGTCGCTTATGATCTCGATACAGAGGTGGAAATTCACTTTACTTTCGTCTCTGACCGCTGGATTGGCAGATCTCATATCCGTCAAATGGGCGACCGCAGCCGGGGTCACAACAGTCAGTCCGTACGTAGGCAAATATGGCGTCAGTCCGAAATTCCGTAAGCGTTGAACAGTATCCGCAATTTCTGATGCTGAATCTCGGATCTTCTTTTGAGCTACGCTGGTAGATGTCTTTGAGCTGGTCAATGCGTTTGTGATGTTCGAGGATGCTCGTGGTCGGTAAAGAGCAGTGCATGTAGCGTGGTATGTCATTTGCAGCATCGATGCGTGAAGTAATAAAACGTCGTCTCCAGCTTTGAGATCATTCCTTTCTCGTGGCGTTATACAAGTTGCTTCCTCCGGAAGATTGCCTAGCCACGCATCGAGTTTTTGACTACATCGTTGCAGCTCCGCATCAGACGCTTGCCGGGGCACTAAAGTAATTGTAGTTTCTTGCGTGCTTTCAGACACGTAGTCAGACGGCGTATATTGCGCGAACAGCACTCGGCCTAGACATTGGCACAGTTTCACAGTTTCAATAAACATAATGGCCAGCCGTCGCTGGAGATACGTATCTCCCATATAGCTGCAATCCAGAAGGATATCGTCGACTGTATCGTCGTATGGCCGTATATCAAAATCCGTCAATGCAATCAAAGGTACATTGCAGATCCCCTCGTTGATTTGTGTCGGCCGTCGCAAAGCAAGGGCAATCAGCCGGTCCCGGGAATATAAACACCACCAGAGGCGTATCCGGAGCCGTTTCATACGAGTACTCATGTTGGACTTTGATGGATCGCGATGCAAGCCGATTGACTGTGCTTGGGTATAGCATACGCCGACCCAATGCCAGATATCTTTCTGCAGGGTCTCTTCTTTTTCGTAGTAGTATGTCATTAGTAAAATAGATTGTATGATGGCGATGCGGTCATCCTCGTAGTCAAAGACATATAGTAACTGAATGGCACATGAGAATGTCAGTTGAAGTATCCCCATCAGCGCAGAGAGTAGGACCAACCCGTGCATTATTGAAAAAAGCCTTTCGGGCTTCTCTTCTTGTCTTGAAGCCAGCAGCCTGGAGATGGCTCAAGTCAACAAACGCAGTGCCGGCAAACATGACTGCTTGAAAAAGCAGCAAACTTATATTTGCATTGGGATCATTTCGAGCGACAGCTTCGAGGAAACTGTGCAAGTTCAGTACTGGCAATGAGCTATACACCCATTGCACATATGCTTTGAGCAATTCCTTTTGCAGCGACGGTTCCGGTATAGTCAGAGCACCCTTCGATCGTAAATAATCCACATCCTCAGAAGCAATACGAGACGACAGCGGTTTCAAGAAGCGGGGCGACTCGTCACCAAACAAGAACTGCTCGAGTTCCGGATGAAAGTCTGGATCGATCAATTCTCGCACTGCGTCGGTCATGTTTGCAAGCGGAAGCGATGAAGGGACCGCGCTGTCGCCCATGACTCTCCAGGAAGAATTCCGCCTGTGTGCATTGCGGCCGGAATGATTGGACTTCAGAGGGAGGGCGTTGTCTGTGGAGATCAAATCGGTTGAGTAGTTTGCGGGGGAGTCGACATCGGAGAACTTGCGTTTGGGCGACATGATGGCTTGTCCATTCATTTGATGCTGATACTACCTGTCATGGTGGGTGATGACCAGGAGGGAAGGTTAGTTAGTTACTGAGAATGAGGAGCAACTACTTAGTCAGATCGACTACATTTGGCCTAGTTAGGGTCAACGCTGTCTGTCAACTTGTCAAGTGCACGGGACCTAATCCGGGGTAACTCCGACTCGTCCCCGCCGGTATGTCTTGGCACGCTTCTTACTAAGCACCGCTTAGTAATACACAATACAGTCACATGGTTTGGGCACGTGTTCTCGTCTCGTTCTTGGGTCGTACTCGTGTTGGTTGACTGTCCGTATTCAGCACCGAATGCATACACTACGGTGTGTTTTGCACTCATCTTCAACTGGACCAGATTGCTATTTTTATCCTTTATGGTTCATGCTTGATAGTCTGTCAATCACCGCCGCCTGCAGTCAGTTCATTGGCAGGAAAGTATTCTGCAGCCTGGTGTCCCACTGCAAATACACGACATGACATGACATGACGATCAACGAAAAACGCTTATTGCCACGTGAAGCAACAGTGTTTACGCTTCGATAGCTGGCAATCTCAAATAATATACGGAGTATACTCTAGTACTATAACTAATACTATATATCCTTCGGAAAAATGTACATAGTAGCAGGGCTGGCGCGTTGTATAGACGACTAGAAGTAAGCTTGTACTCAGCTCGGGTGGCCCGGTAACGCCAGGAATGCTGTCTGCAAACATTGCATAGAGTATATCTTTCACTCCTACTGAGTTTGATCCTTGTATGGCATGTATGCATACAAGCGGCAATCTGATCTGAACAAGTGATAGCCGAGCACTCAGCACTAGTTATCGAAAATCAATATTCGCGTTCAGTCATCACCAGGGAAAGGGGCTGATCATCCGTGGATCTCAATCTAGACGCTTAACTAGTGAACTAGCTGAGTAGATAGCTGTATCACCGAGCCTGATGCGATCAGCCTTGAAGCTCTGCACAACTGCTTGACAGGGTAACTATGGCAGATTAAAGCTGCTGCCTTGATCCCATCAAAGACTTGTAGCTAGCCAAAGACAGAGAGTAAAAGTCGACGAGAATAGAGTCAATAATCGACAAAATGGAGAGGGCGGATAGCAGACAAAAGGGCTGTGCTTTGCCCCTCGGCCAATAACACAGCGGGTCGCTGTAGCCGCTTAGCGGACTGGCTCAGGTCTGTCACTGCTGTGTTTCAGTCGTCTCCCTCAGAACTGCTGCTAATAATTATTTTCCCTGCCCCGTGTTACTCTCTCTACCTACCTCAACCTACTCCGATTACCTTTTTTCTTTATCCTCTCCCTCTTCGTCGCTCTCCATCTCGGTGGACTTTGAATCTATTCTGAATAGATTAATCCGTATACTTTCACTTCCAATCAGTTCCTACGCAATTGAAGACGCCGTATCTTACTTGCAACCGTCATCCAGCGGCCAGCTTGCGATTGCCGTTGCCTCCACGCAAATCTCGTCACGACCATCGGGAATCAACACCACCTCGACATTTCGGGCTTCTAGAAGTTAACTATACACAATCAAAAAAATGAGTGTGAGTCATCCTACCACCAGCATGCATCCAACCCGATCATCGACAGATTGCGCGCCGCGATACAAGCTTCAAATCCACTGACCACGATTTTCCCAATTATCAGAACTACGGCAACCAACAGGGCGGTGGCTACGGTCAATACGACCCCTATAGCCAGCAGAGCAACCCCTATGACCCTCCCCAGCCATCACGAGAATTCCCCGCTCAGGCCCAGCGTTATCACGATGTTGAGTCCGGAAACGGTGGTTATGGTGAGTTCATCAGCTTGTAGTCGTCTAAATCCATGGCTGACCGACCGCTTGACAATAGAAATGGGCCAGGCAAACAACACTACCAGCATTCTCAGCAAGTGCACCGAAATTAACGATGGTCTTCGGGAACTCCGAACAAAGAGAGAAACCCGACTTGCGCAGGCGCAGCACGAGCTCCTCGATTCCAGCACTGGCAAGGAAGATCAAGCCGCTCGCCAGAACCTCGACTACGTGGAGGACGACATCAACAACACATTCCGCTACCTCCGTGACCTGTTGAAGAAGATCAAGCAGACCCCAGGATCCGGCGACTCGCGCGTGCAAACCCAGATCGATGTCACCAGCCGTAACTTGCGGAAGGAAATCGAGCAGTACCAGAAGGCTCAGTCCGAGTTCCAGAAGCGTCTTCAGGAGCAGGTCCGCCGAAGATATGAAATTGCCAACCCAGACGCTACCCCAGACCAGGTTGATCAGGGTGTGCAGGCCGTCCTGCTTGGCCAGGAGCAGACCTTTCAGGTAGTTATTCGACTCCGACAATAATCGCTATATAGCAAACTAATTTAGTATAGACCACTGGATTGCGCACACGACAGGCCAACGATGCCAGACAGGCAGCCTTGGAGCGATCGACCGCCATTCGCAAGATTGAGCAGGATATGATTGAATTGGCTCGTTTGTACCAGGAAGTTGCCGAGTTGGTTCAGCAGCAGGAGCCCGCCGTGGAACAAATCAACCAGGGTGCACACGATGTTGTTGAGAACGTCGACAACGCCAACAAGCAGATTGACAGCGCTATTGTCAGTGCCCGCAACGCAAGGCGGTGGAAGTGGTACATTTTGATTGTCGTCAGTAAGTATTGTCTGCATCATTTCAATTTCCTAAGCTAGAAGCTAACCTTTGTTAGTCCTTATCATTGCGATTGTCGTCGGTGTCGCCGTTGGTGTTACCGAAGCCAACAAGTCTAAATAAGGACGCTATCAGCCGACACTGACTGGCTTAACGAAGCGTGTGATGACCCATATCCAGGCTTTTGCTTTGTTTCTACTATAATTCCTGTCCTGCAGTCTGTACAGCTGAAGTTTGTGTTTTTCTATCCGATTACCTCTCTCGTATCCACCCTACCATCACTATCGCTTCCGTCTCCCGATTCCCCAATTGTAGTCTACTTTTCCAGTCTTTTCTCCAAGATTATTGTGTTTCACTCAACTGCAAAAGCTTTTCCTTTTCCTGCATGACGCTCTCTAGCTCGTCAACGAAACGAATCAATCAATGGCAAGTCTTTGATGCTGCTTGCCGTTGTACATACTAGATTTGCTTCTTCTTTGTTTTTTTTTTGTGTCAGTCTTGCGCTTGCCCTTGCCATTCGTTTCTCTTGTTCGTTTCTTTTTTTTTTGGCGCTAGGTTATTCTAATAATAAATGAATTGCTCTCTTATATGCTCCGTTTTATATACTTGGTATCAATATCTCCATCGAACAAGTAGAGCTCCATCGTATGGGGTATAGACGGATCATTTCTGGGCCTCCTTTTCAGCTTGTTTCTTCTCCTCCTCGGGCGTCCTCGTGCGTAGTTGTAGCGCATGTATTCCTCCTTCTCGGGCCATTTCATCCTTGAAAAGCGAATAGACCATTCGGTGACGCGCCGGTTGCGATTTGGATTGGAATGCTTCCGATACTATCGTTACACTAGATAGACAGGTATGAGCAGGTTGTACGTGCGATAAGGATGTAGATTGGAGGGGGTAGAGAGGGACGGACTGGAAATGAGTTTCTTTGGATGTAGTGCCCTGCATCGGCGCATGGTGGGCGTGGAGATGTGAGTCGTTGCGGATCTGGAGGGTTGTTGGGGTGAATGCTGCGACGAGCTGTATCCACGTAGGTTAGTCTTGCTAGATTATATCTCAGGTAAGAATAGGGGTAGACCTTATCGCGCATCGCATCCTCGACCGGAGTCGTGGATGAAGCTGTCGATGACATTCGGGCTATTATAGATCGGTATGGCAATGTCGTTGCAGGGATGGTCGCAAAGATGCGCCTGTTGAGCATTTGAGCACTCAAGGGTCGCATTGATATTGTAATTTATGCAGTTGTCGATTCAAAGAAAGAGAGAAGGAACACAGGTGATGTCAAATAATTTCTACGGGGAAGGTCGAGACTCCACTCGCATTCCCGCGGAAGTTGTGTCGTCAGATCCAATCAACGTCTTGTGGCTTAAGATTTTGTTCACGACAATAATATCTCTACCCAGCATGATATAAATTCACGGTAGTATGCGATGAGTAGATACCAGCAATAATCAATATGCTCCTTCGTGTATCGCTCAGGGCTTGCGCGCAAGTCCGCTGCGATGCATCACGTGGCAGCACCTTACTACTCAAGCAGCTCATTGCAAACAACCACGGCCAACATCGCAGGCTATCATCTTCTGTCAATTCACGCCAATCGAGTCAATCAAACCTCTTCCAAGCTCTTTCATCCCACGACCCGCTCAGTGTAGCCGTGGAACACTTTAGATCAGGCCGCAGATTCACCTACGCAGACCTGACCAGCGATATTCTTGAAGCCCAAAGGCATCTCATACGGAAATGTTCCGCCAGAGGAGTATCGTCTCTCAAGGGCGAGAGGATTGCCTTTGCGGCGACTAATGATTACTATTCCGTGGGTACTGTGTTCTCTTTCTTTTTCTTGAAAGGAAAGTCTTAAAATTTGACTGACAATCAAAAGTGAATCTATTCTCCATTCTGGCTAGTGATGCGATTGCAGTGCCAGTGTTACCTGCTCTCCCATACCCTGAAGTCAAGTATATATTAGATAATGCGGGCGCAAAGGTGTTTCTTTTGACAGAAATAGGATCCCAGGTTCGGGAAATGGCAAACTGGTTCCTTGACGGAGATGATTTGATTGTCAATGTGACAGGCCGTGTTCCGGAGCGTGGCCATTTTGAGATATCATCGCCAGTCGACTTCCCTGATGTACAGGACGCAAAAGGAGGTCTTATGTTGTATACTTCCGGGACCACTAATCTACCGGTATGTTACTTCATTTAGAAGCAGTGGTGGATACTAATCGTCATACAGAAAGGTGTCTTTTTACCATTATCCGCACTACAAGCCCAAGCGCAGTCGTTGATTGAGGCATGGAAATATACTCCCAAAGACCATCTGCTACATCTTCTTCCGCTACATCATATTCACGGCCTTGTGAATGCGCTCCTCGTCCCTATTCTTGCGGGCTCGACTATTGAATTTATGCGAGCCCCATCGGCTCCATCTGCTATGTGGGATCGATTAGCTGCACCATTTTTAGAGCAGCGACCAGGCAGAAACTCATTAAAGACCTACGAGAAGATCACCTTCTTGACCGGCGTGCCAACTCTGTATTCGCGGCTCATGGCATATTTTCCGTCATTATCGGACGACGTTAAATCTGCGGCAAAACGGGCAATCTCGCCAAAGGAACTACGATTGAATATCTCAGGATCAGCGCCGTTACCGACTCCGACGAAAAGCGCCTGGACAGAATTGAGTGATGGGAATGTTCTTCTGGAGCGTTACGGTATGACTGAAGTCGGGATGGCTCTGAGCTGTGGATTACACCGTAAAGACCGCGTTGACGGTAGTGTGGGCTGGCCATTGCCATCGGTTGAGGTCAGATTATGGGACATGGACAAAAATGAGGTGATTCAGCCAGGCGAAGAAATCGATAAAGGGACAGGTCGTGAACGATTAGGGGAAATTCAGTTACGCGGACCCACGGTCTTTCGCGAGTACTGGGGTAATCCCCAAGCCACTGAAGAGGCTTTTGTGGCAGACGATGACGGCAAAGGGAAATGGTTCCGAACAGGTGACGTTGCGGTGCGAAGGATAGTCGAGGGCAGTGGCCAAGGGCGCAGTGGTAAATGGGCTAAAGGGCCCATGTACTTTATCCAGGGTCGTTTGAGTGTGGATATCATCAAGACAGGAGGTGAAAAAGTGAGCGCACTCGAAGTTGAGCGGGAGCTGTTATCAATGTGCGTACTTCACTTCCCTATCAGAGGGTCAAGTCTAATGTTTACAGACCCGAAATCGCCGAAGCAGCTGTCGTCGGTCTGCCGTCTGAGACATGGGGACAAAGAGTGGCTGCAGTGATCGTTCTCAAAGAACAGACCACAGCACCACAGGGGATGTTCGGTGGTGATGAAACAGGCAGCAGCAGCATTTACAAACCATGGGGCGCGCTCCATCTGCGTCGACTACTAAGCGATCGTCTCGCGGCGTATAAGCTTCCGCATGAAGTCAAGGTTCTGGATGGACACATTCCACGAAATAAAATGGGCAAGGGTATGTCTGCCTGCTTTACCTTTTTACCTTTTTACCTTTTTGGGAAAGACATACTGACAGAATGCAGTGAACAAGAAGGCACTTGTCAAGGAGATTTTTGGGGTGCACGTTTGAGGGTCTGTCTGTCATGTACGATAATGAGACTGTATGCTAATGATATGTACGAGTACTTGTGTCCTTGCATCCATTCACCTACTAGACAGCAAGTAGATGCTGGTGATATCCCCGATCCTTACTGATGTACTGATAGTGAGCGTATTACCCAATACAGTACCATACCGGCCCAATGCGGGTACAATTTAATGAAGTTTTCCGTTCATGCCTATGATTGGCTTGTCCCTGGCAGTAGCACTAACCGCCGTGGAGTTGGCGCGAATGAAATCCGGTCTAGATGTATTATATACGCGCAATACAGGAGATCAGAGCGATCCCCTGACGATCCTGCAGGTCGGATGCGAGTAATCGAATGTACAGACAGACAGAAACAGGACATTTTCAGACTGCAGGGCCAGGTAAGGATGCTGTCTGACTATCTACCAAAGAGTCCTTGCTTCACTTGCCTGTATGCCAGAAGACAGGAGCAAGCAAGCAGTCCGCAAGGAGTAGGACCATTATTGTTGTGCTCAAATTTACATCAAAGACTAGCTAGCCGGGTTACAGCCCAACGTTGAACTCTTTAA
>JACVQZ010000015.1:8697-20054 GCA_019828575.1 Talaromyces thailandensis
AATATATATTATAAAATTAAATATATATTAATCTTTATTTAATATTTAAATATCTATATACTAACTATATAGAATATTATAGATATTAAATAGATTTTAGAAAATATTTATAATTATTAATAAATTAAAGGTCTTAAAGAAGTCTTCTAAAGTGTTTAGAAAGAATCTTTAAGATTATTAGAATATAGAAATTAAATATTATTATATTATTAATAGTACTAAAGAAAAGTATATTATAATATCTATATTATATATTATAATATTAGTTAATAAGTAATAATATAATAAAAAATAGAATCTTACTATATTATATTTTATTTTTATTATTATTTATATTAAAAGTTTTTTTATATATAATATCTTTTAAGCTAAATAGTATATATAAATAATTAAAGATTTTAATATTATAATTAAAGTTAAAATTAAGTAATATAATCTTTTTTATAAATTATAATATAGTAAATAATCTATTAAATATATTTATATTTATTTATAATATAATATTACTACTTATTTTATAATTATAAGACTTATAGAGTAATAAATTATAGTTTTTCTTCTTTATTAAAGATTTATTATATCTTAGTATTATTAATTTAGAAATTATTTTTAGAGATAAAATATTCTACTAATAAAAGATTATTATATAATTAGTTAAAAAAATATACTTAATATTTATCTTTATATCTAGAATTATTAGTATATCTTTTATTATTCTTACTAGTATTAGATACTTTTAGAATAATTTATTCTATAGCTCTAATATATTATTCTTAATTATATTAAGTTTATTATTTAATATAAGTCTCTTCTAGAGATATTTTTTAATTTTATTTATTTTTATAACTAAATTATTTCTTAATTTAATTTTATTTAATTAGTAATTAAAAAATAAAAGACTCTATTATTTTTAAAAAATAATTTAGCTTTCTAATTAATTAGACTTAATTAGTTTTTTTATTTTATAATTCTTTATATAATAATTTAGAAATTATTTTTAATATTTTTATTTATAATATAATTCTTATATTACTAACTATAAGAATTATTTTAGATTAGTAAAAAATCTTTATTATTATATTAATATAAATTATATCTAGAATATAGTAGCTTTTTATATTAGATCTAATATAATATTAATTATAAAATATAATTCTTAATTTTTATTTATTTAGTTATAATAAAATAATAGCTTATTATATATAGTCTAAAAAGTATTAATTAAATATATATAATTAGCTAGTTAATTTTTTATTTTTTTTTTAAAAGCTATTATATACTTATCTAGATGATTAAATAAAGTATTATATATTTAGAAAATAAATTAAATAGATAGATCTTTTAAATTATTAATTATTTATATAATATTATTAAATAGTTCTAAGATATCTAAAAAAATCTTTATATAAATCTATTTCTTTAGTAATATTTAAAGTCTAATTAGTTTAATAAAATCTAGATACTTAAAAAAGTATTAGATAATATCTTATAACTTCTAAGTATATAATAATATAAAATATGAACTATTCTATCTTATATATATATCTTATTTTAGAACTATTTAATAAGATAAAAATAATTTATTATAATAATATTTTTATTTTTTTAATTTCTAAATTTTCTTAAATATTTTTAATTATTAGGATAAAGATTATACTATAATAGATAATATTTAAATTTTAATAATTATTTTTAGCTAAAAATCTATAAATATAATATTTAAAGTAATAAGAATTAAAATAAATCTTTTAAAAGATATTTATAACTAAAAAATCCTTAGTAATTTTTTATAATTAAGATTTATATTTAAATTCTAGTATATTATTATCTAATAAAATTTTAAGTATATTAAGAAAGCCTTAAATAATAAGATTAATAATATATATTAAATAATATATATATCTCTAATTCTTTTATTAGAGTATAGATTAATTTTTTATAAATTTTTCTAGATTTATCTCTAGATAATCTATAAATATTATATTATTTATTATATTATTTATAATAATTATTATAACTAAAATTTCTAAGTTAAAAGATTAAAGAGTATTTAAAATATATATAATTAAATTTTTTTTAGAATACTTTCTAAAGAGTTACTAGAAAGCTAAAAATATAATTTTTAATTTCTAATTAGAATTAATTTATAATATTATAATATTAAGAAAATTTATATAATTTAGATTTAATTATATATTAAATATTAAACTAATTTTAATATTATAAGTAATTAAATTATAGATTATTTATATTATTAGACTAGCTTCTATATAAAAATAGTTTTTTAATATCTTTTAAAATAATATACTTATAATAGATTATAATATATAAATAAATATTTAGAACTTAAGCAGCTTAATAAAATTAAAAGAAAAATTCTTTATAATAAGAAATTTAAAAAGGGTATCTTTTATCTATTTTATAATATATAATATTTTATTTACTTAGTATTTCTATATAGTTAATTTAATAGTAATTAAGATATATTAAAATATATTTTATTTTTATAAAAATAAAACTTTTTATAGATTTTTAATTAGAATAATAGATTTTTTCTTTATACTTATATTCTTAAAAATTAAGATAATATTTTAGATAATTATTACTATTTTTATAAAAATAGAAGAGATTTATATAATAGATTATATATAAAACTTATAATTTATTATCTTATTAGTATCCTTCTTTAAAGTGATTGTAAGAATTAGAATTAAAAAATCTATTATTAAGAATTTATTTTTAGTAGTTCTAGCTTTATTAAGATTTTTTATATTATTTTAATTTTTCTATATATTTTTTTCTATATTTTATATTATTCTACTAGATATTAAAGATATCTTTATATATATTTTTTTATATTATAATACTATAGCTTATAATAAGTTTAATAGAGATTTTTAATTTAGATTATATAGTCTTCTTAATTCTTAGAAATATAGAAAATAAACTTTTTAATATAATATATAAAAAAGAGTATTTTTAGAATTAAATAAAGTAAAATTTTTAATATAATATATAGAGAAAAGTATCTTTAAAAATATATAAATCCTATTATCTTAAGAAAAATAGGGATAGATTATAGAATAAAAAACTCTAGAAAGAAAGAAAAAAAAGATAATTATATTATTAATAATATCTTCTATATAATATTTACTAATCTATAATTTAATCTAATCTATCTTTTAACTATTAATATAATAATCTATTACTTATTATTATTAATAGATATTAGGTCCGGTTATTACTAAAAAAATAAGAAATTAAGAATTATTTATAACTAGTATATAAGAAAGATAAGCTAAATCTTTAATTTATCTTTTTAATTATTAAGATAGAATAATTATAGTATTATAATATATTAGATATAAAATTAATATTAAATATCTCTAACTATTAAATAAAATAAATATATACTTTATTTAAAATTAAATAAAATAGATTTATTAGTCTATTTATATTTTAAAAGCTTCTAAATAAATAATAAAGAATAGTATATATTAATTATATTAAATATCTAGATATTCTCTTAATCACTTAAAAATAGATTATAATAATTTAATTAATTAATAAGATCTCTTTTTTAGTATAATAGCTACTTTTATAAAAACTATTTATAGTTTTATCTATAAAAAATTATATTAGTTTAATTAACTAATAAGATTACTAAGTATATATAATTTAATATATTTTAATTTTTATAAATAATTAATTATTATTTTATTTTTAAATTAGAAAATCTTATTACTTATTAGCTATTAATTCTTAAAATATTATTATTATTATAAGTAATTAATTCAGTACCTAAAATAATTTAAATAAAATTAAGTAGTTAATTATTAGAGTTTAAATTAATAAATAGAATTAAGATAATTAAAAATATATAAAGTCTTACTCTTAGTAAAATATATATAATATTAAAAAAAAATAAATATCTTTAGTTATTATTTATATAGTTAATTTAATATAAATAATCTTTTTATTATAGTATAAAGTAGTATTACTTATAATAAGAGTCTTATAATCTAAATAAACAGACTTAAGATTAATTAGAATATATAGAATTAATATATTATTAATTATAATATATATATAGATATATAAATATATATAATGAGAAAAATATAAAGAAGAAGAACTTTAGTAGTAATATATTATATCCTCTAGATTATAGATATATAAACTAAATAGTATATGATTTTTCTAATATTAAAATTCCTCTAAATTATTCCTTATTTAGAGTTATCTTTATAATATATAAAATATATCTATAAGCTATATCTTTATATATATTAAGTGCTATTAATATATATAATATAGATTTAATATTATAGTTTATACTTCTAAGTCTATTATATAGTATAAATATAGAATATAACTTAAATAAATATAAAACTAATTAAATTTATTTATTTTAGTAGTTATTATATATATATATAATAATAATCTTATCTGCTAGTAGTATCTATTAAATAATTAATCTATAAACTCTAGTATAATAAGACTTAGTTATATCTTTATTATTATAAAAGAAGCTATTATATTTAATATAAATTAATTAAGATCTTTATAAAAAATATTTATAAATAGTTTTTTTAAAATAAGCTAATAATCTAGAGTTATATTTAAAAATCACTTTAATTATAAGAATATATTTAGTAGTTTAAATTAATCTTAAATATTAAAGATATATTTTTTTTACTATAAAAATAAATAAGATTAATTAGAATAATAAATACTTTAACTAGTTAGACTTTTATTTAGTTTAAATTATTTATATAAGATATAAGTAATTATATATAAATCTTAATCTTTAAAAAGTTATAATTAAGATTTTAATATAATTTAGTATAGATTTTATAGATTTAAATAAATTAATTAAAAGCTATAATTATTCTAAAATAGATATTAGTTTAATTCTCTTAGCTAGTTTTTTTAGTAAAGAGTATTAATTATAATTATATAAACTTATAGACTATATTATATAATATAACTATAATAATAGTATATATAACTTTCTATAATACTAAATCTTTATAAGAGATTAAGTAGAAGATAGATCCTAATACTACTTTATTTTTTTAATATTATTATAATTACTAGATTTATTAGTATATAAATAAGAATAAATATTACTAGATTTTCTTTTAATATAATTTTAATATTTTATATTATTATATATTTAATTACTTAGATATACTATTACTATTATAGCTTTATATAAATTATTTTAAATAAGAGAGTAAGTTTTTATTCTAATCTCTTACTAATAAGAACTATTCTAATATATTAATATTAATTACTAGTATTAGGCTTATTATAAATAAATACTATAATTATAACTTTATAAAAGATATAATAAGAGATTAAAAAAATCTTTAAGAAGATTATTAAAAATATAATAATATTTAAAAATATTTATAAAAAGATTAAAGTAGTAAATAATATAATATAATAAGATTAATTAAAAGAAAATCTAAAGCATAAAATTAAAAAATTAAAAAGATTTTAAAATTAGATTAAGATATAGGCTATAGATAATAAAATTAAGAATAAAATCTCTTTATTAAAATAGAGATAAGCTATTAAAATAATATAATTTTTTATAAATAAATAAGTCCTTAAATTAGTTTAAGAATATTAACTATAAAATAATATATAAAGTAGTTTAAAGCTATTAAAAAAGATTTTAAAATAAAAATATATTTAAAAAAAGATTTATTAGCTACTTTATAACTTAATTCTAAAAAAAAAAAAAAAACTAAATTATATAATTTTCTATTAAATATAGTTAATAAGCTATAATAAAGAATTAAAAATATAAAAGCTAAGAAAGAAGTTCTTTAAATATCTTTAAAAAAAGATAAAAAAAATATAATTAAAATAAATTATTTAATAGATATCTTATAAGTAATTAAATAGTATAAATAATATATAAATTAATTTAAACTACTATTATAGTTATTATAAAATAGTAATATTAAAATATTATAAATTTTTAATTTAAAGAATAGTATAAAATATTATTTTAAAAATAGATATAATACTAACTATAATATTAAGTTTTATAAAATTAATAACTCTTCTTGCTTAACTACCTAATAAAATACTATAATATATATCTAGAGTAGTAGCTACTATAATAAATAATTAAAACTATATTAATATTATATTATTATCTCTCTTATCTAGATCTAGTCTAGTATTATTATTAAGATTTCTTATTTTAAAAACTAGCTTAATAAATTCTCTAGATATTAATTTAATATAACTAGTATTTTATAAAAAACTATATTATACTCTTTTATATTAAATATAGTTAGTAGGCCATAGTTAAAAATTAATATAATCTAGATTAGTAGATATCTTATAAAAAAAAAAAAATATATCTTTAGAATAGATAGATTTATATTAATTATAATCTAATTAATATTACTTTTTATATACTAGTTATATTTATTATTCTTAAAAATAATTTCTAAAATTCTTATTTAATTTTACTACTTATATATCTACTTAGTAAATTCTAGTTATATTTTTAATCTATATAATCTCTATTAAAATAATTTTATTTTTTCTTAATTTAATTAATATCTATAACTTTTTCTTCTCTTAGTAGATTATTATACTATAAACTTATTCTATTAAATTTTAGTATATTTATATATTTAAATTATATAAAGATAAGATATATTTTTTTTTTAATTAATTTTATATAATTTAGTAATAAATTTAATAATATTATTTTTTAAAACTATCTATTAAGCTTTTTATAATTATAGATAGATTAATATTATAATTTAATTATAGATAGCTTTTTTAGAGATTAACTAATATATTAATTTAATCTAATTTTTATATCTACTAAACCTTAAATTAATATAATATTAGGATAATTAACTATAGTTAAATATAAAAATCTTATAAAAAATAGATATAAAAAATCTAAATTCTTATTATTATTATTAATCCTAGATCTAAAATATTTATTATCTAATTAAGACTAATTATCTAATCTAAAATACACTAAGATATTAGACTTAATTAATAAAAATAATAAATCTAATATATTTAATCTTAAGGATTATTCTATAGATATAATCTTAGTAAATATAATAAATAATATAAAAAATAACTTTAATATTAATATTAAAAATAATAAAAATAAATTAATTAAGAAATAGATTATTATAATTATTAAGAAATTATATTATATTTTTAAATATATTAAATACTTAATAGAACTATATATATTATTACTCTAATTATTATTAAATAATCTTTTTAAGGAATTTAAATCTTAGATTATAATAATTATAGCTATATTTAATATAGATAGTATAAAAGTCTTAAAAATTTAGCTATAAAATAAATTATTTAAATTATATCTATTCTATTTTTTAAAAAAATATATTTTATTAAAAAAAATAAATGCTACACCCTATATTTATAATAATAATTTTAAAATTATTATAGATATTATTAAAGTTATATTATAATATAAAAATTAAAGTCTTTATAGAGATAAAATTAATTAATCTATATAAAAATACTATAATTAGATAGTATTAATTTTATATTATATCTTTAAAGTAAATAAAGTAGATTATAATAAACTATTTAAAAAATCTATTATATTAAAAAAATAAAAATATATTATCTATTTTATAATTATTTATTAAATATTAAATAATATATTTAAATCCTACTAAGACTAGTTCTAGAATATAATAATAATTATAGATAAAGAGAAAAAGAAAATATTAATAATATACTCTACTTTTTATAGTATATTTAATAAGATAAATATATCATTTTTAAAAAAATTTTTTATAAAAATTTTTCTTAAGATTTTCTTTTCTTTTACTTAATAATTCCTAAAGATTGATTAAACTATTTAGAGCTACATAATATATAATAAAAAATAAAAACTATTAATTAAAACTAAAATAAAACTTTAAACTATAATATCTATAAAAAAAAAAGAAATAATAAAAAAGATTAAAACTATTTATAAAAATAGTACTAGATTAGATATAAATTTTATAATTAAAGATTTAAATTCTATATAATCTTAGATAATAAACTAGAATAAAGATTAGATTATAAATCTTCTACTAAATATTAATAATTAATAGAGAGAAGAGTTTACTAAAATAGATTTATTTTAAAAAAATCTATAATATACTAATAAGATTTTTAATATCTAAGATCTCTACTAGATAGATTTATTTATTAAAAAAACTATTAATAAATTAAAGAATATAATATTTAATAATAAAATAGATATTCTATATTTATCTAATTACTTTTTAATTTTAGTCTCTATTATAGGTCTTTAAATTTTTAAAATTCTTTTAGATTAAATATTAGATATAAATATTCTAATTTTATTATATACTCTATATAAGTCTTACTATAATATAATTTAAGATATATAAACTAATACTACACTAATTAAATATCTTAAGAAAGTAATTGTCGGATTATTGATGCCACGGTTCGGCGCTCTTGCACCTCAGGTGCGGGAGCAGGCACGAACGTGCGGGAACGGGATAACGTATCCCCTAGCGCCTGTACAGCAACCTCCTATATAGCTAGCTGTCCTCCCCAGATCTCTATAGTTTTGGGGATCAGTCTTTTATTATTGAATATTATATATATTAATAGGCTTACTATTCTAGGGCTATTAGACTGCTCTACTACCTATCTATGCTTTTGTGATATGGATTATAGTAAATTAATACTAATTAGTAAGACCTATAGATCAGAATTAAATTATTATTTTTTTATATTTATCTTAAATTAAATTATTTATTTAATTAATTTAATACCTTTCCCCTAGTGCTTTAAACTAAGTATTAAACTACTATTAATATATTTTTAAAAGCCTAGAAGAACTACTTTAAAGCTTTTAAATTAATAATTAAAGTAATAACTATTACTCTAATTAAAATTAAGGATATTATTACCTTTAATTAATATATTCAAAGCTATACTAAGATTTATACTAAATAATACAATAATAATCTCTAGAAAATATTTAGAGATAATTTTATAGTATAGAATAAAAATATCTTTAATATTATATTTTAAAAACTCTTAATACAGCTCTATAATATATTCTAAATAAATAGTATTTTTATAATATATAAATAATTAACCCTAAAGACTCTTATTATAGTATTAACTAAATTTAAACCTTATATATAGACTAAAAATAACATTAAGCATCATATCTAATATAGAGGAATATTTAATTTACTAAAGATTAATCTTATATTTAGATCTCTTATTTATAGCTTCTAAACTATTAATATTAAAGAAAATTAATAATATATTATCTATACTAAACTAAGTAATATTATTAAACTATCTTTAGTTATTTAATATAGTATAGAAATAAGATAATAACTCTAGTAAGATTAAGCCTAAAAGAAAATATTTATTCTAATAATATCTACTCTAATCTATAGTCTAATAATCCCTAATATAAAAATAATATATAAACTAATATAGATATTAAATATACTAGTAATATAAAGGTTCTATACATATTATAAACTATAGTAGTTTATATATATAGTATTAAATCTTCTAAATCTATAAAAAGCTTTTCTTAATAATATAAAGTATAAAGACTCTAAGGAATCATTTAATCTTATATATATAATATTTATATATATCTATACTTATTATAGATACTATATCCTAGAGGCTATAAAAAAGGTATTCTATATTATACTTAAAAATATAGTATTAAGCCACTATTAAACTAATAATCTAATCTAGTTATAATAAGAAACTAATCCTATAATTATAATAAAAGTATATTTTAAAATTAAAGAATATATTTATTAAGTAAAAGAAGAATAAAATATTATAAATCTATCTAGAGTTATAAATAAGAATTTTAAAAAACTTATTTTAGAATATTTTAAAATTATATTTAATAAACTAGAGAAAAAATTTTATAAGCTTTAACTAAAATGTTATATTAAAACCAGTTTTATTTTAAAGCTATTTATAATTATATATCTTTTATAGACTTTCTATAGAGTTTTAATAATATTAATAACTATAATTTATAATCTTATAGAATTCTTATAAAGAATAATTATTTAATAAGAAGATATATAAAAAGAAATTACTTCTTAGAGCTTCTATATTATTAATACTTACTATATAGACTACTACTACTATTATTAATAATTATATTTACTATACTAAGACTATTTACTATACTAGGCTAGATAATATAATAATTATAGTTACTATAGCTTCTTATAGTAAACCGCATCTAAAATATATTATATATATAAAAAAAAAGAATACTAATCAACTAACTATATAAAAAAGGAATAGAATAAAGCTTTTTAACTTTATCTTAATTATATAAAAGCTTTTTTTATAATTAGTAAGAATTGATTCTCTATAGCTATAAATCTAGAGAAAAGAACTAATAATAATAAATTTAAAACATTTTTTATAGATATTAATGCATTTATTATTTATAAAATACAGGATTATAAAAAAAAAGGATTATTAGAGATTATTAGCTAGTTTACTATAGCTAGTCTAAATTATAAAGAATTCTCTTAATCTTTTATTTAAGATCTTATTAATTATTTTATAGTTTACTTTCTATAGTTAATACTTTAAATTAGATCTTATCTAAAATTAATAAAGAATATTATTATAAAGATTAATTTATAATATAATATACTTCTAGTATTAGCTTAGTACTCTTTTCTAATTAAGCTCTGATATTTAATAAATATATTTATAGGAATTCTAGTTAATATTAGTGCTATTAAATACTCTATTACTAGATACCCTTAATATCTTACTTATTAAAGGATTACTAAGAATATCATACTAAACATCTTAATAACTAATAAAACTAGAATCTGATTTAGATCTAGTAAATTAATAAAGTTAATTAGCTTAATTGATATATCTATATCTATTAGTATAATTCACTTTTATATATTTAAAGTAATAATATCTTTCCTACTCTTGATTAAGGATATAAACCAGCTTAGAATTTATTTTAATAATATAAGAAATATTTTTATTAGACTAAGCTCTAATATAATAACTCTTATTAAATATCACTTTAGCTATTTATTTCTTATATAGGATTATATGTTATAATTATACTTAATTAAATCCTTTAACTCTAAAATATGCTTTTTTATAGAGACTGAACTATACTATCTATATTATTAATTTAGCCATTTATTAGTTAAGAAGCTTTGAAAAGTGCTTAAATATATAGATTATAATATTAATACTAAAGTATTAAAATATATTTATAAGTTTTACTATTATTATTAGATTTATAATAGCTCCTCTAG
>JACVQZ010000015.1:20099-118081 GCA_019828575.1 Talaromyces thailandensis
TATATATATTAATAGTAAATTAGTATTTTATACTATTAATAAAGTAACACACTTTAATATTATATATTAGCTTAAAAAAATCTTAATAAAAGTGATATAGATTGTACTATAAATTATATAGATTAATATATATCTTAATCTTTTTAATTTTATTATTATTAATACTAGTAAGAACTTTACTAGTAAAAAATTCTTATAAAATATTTTATTAATAGATATTACTATTACTATTATATCTATTAAAATATATTAGTTAATTAGTACTATTAAATATTATTATACTATACTATGCTATTCTTATAAAATCATACAAAAAGAACTATCTAATATATCTATTAAAACAGCCTTATAAATAGCTATTAAGACTATTAATAATATTATAGATCTAGATAGCTTTATTCTAATTCTTCTTATATTTAAAGCCTATCTCTAAATAATTAAATATAATTCTCTATTATCTACTATTGCCTAGCAAATTAAAGCTATTAAAAAGACTATAAATAAAGTTTAAAGAATAAATACTTAGTAGAAAATTACTAACACTATTAATATATAAAATAGATTCTTGTTAATTATTATATACTATCTCTCTCTCAATTCAGACGTGCTTGTGTAGAGAGAAGGAAATATTAGATATATAGAGAAATAGATAAAACTATATAAATTATTAATAATTAAGAATAAGATATATATTATTAAATTTTCTTATAGTTTAATCTTATTCTAATCAATTATTATTAAGCTATATTACTCTAAATCTAAAGTATATCTAGATAATTCTACCTCTAGTAATAAAGCTATACTCTAGCTAGATTCTAAGATCCCACCTCTGTTATTAATTATTATTCTATAGGAGAGGCCCTAAATTGAAATAACTATAGATTAATACTTATAATAAGAATATTATCTGCTAGTGCGTTATAAAAATAATAATATATAATATACCTTTCTTAATTAATTCATAGAGGAGTAAGAAAATAATTTATATAATTAATTTATAGCCGCTGCTCTAGCTAGATTTAAAGATTTATAGTAAAAGAAAATTAATAGACTACTTAAGTGAGAGATTTTTAAATATATATTAGAGAAGAATATTTCTCTAAATATCTAAATCTTTATTATAAGATTTATTAATAAAATAAAGAATCTTAGCACTAATAAAGCCTTTAAGAAATCACGCCTCATTATATAAGCTTATAATAATAGAGATAAGAAATACATACTAATATAGTTATTAATAATATAATAGGTTAACTAATAAATCATTCTTTACCTCAGTATAATTATAGATAATATATATTATTATATTTACAATATTATATAGGCTTATATCTAGTTAATAATGAAGCTCAACTATGATTTTTATATATAAATTATATCTAAGCTTGTAGAATATTTCTCTAGAGCTATATTTTTTAAGGTTATATACCCTCTTTATAGAATTTCTAAAGTAGGTAACTACTAATTCTATATATACTATAATCACTATATAGAAAAGCTTAATATAGAAATATTTATTTATAATCTATATCTCCTTTACTACTTTAATCCAAACTAAGGATTTAGTATTATTAGTATATAAATTAATAATATTCTTATTATTATCAACGACACCTTTATAGTATAGAAAGAGGAAGAGATTTAATATATAAATATTCTTTATAAGCCCTAGAAAGAGCTAATAAGTAATAATCTACTAAAATTTAATAATATAGTTATTATAAAGACTACCTAGAGTATTATATTTATTTAGAAATATATCTATAGTTATATTTAGCTTATATAAGATTAACTAGTGGATACTACAAATTCATATAATAGAATATAAAAAAGTGCTATATTAAAGAAATAATATATTACTTAATAAGCTCTTAGTATATATATTATTTTAATATCTTAATCTAAAGCCTCTTTTAATCTATTCTTTATAGCACAAACAACAGACTTTTAAAAAGATAATATAGCAGCGCTAAATAAGTGTTTATAATAGTAACTTAATAATCTTAAAAAAGAATTATATCTTATTAAGCTTAATAAGAAGATATTATATCTTATTACCTTTATTAATACTATATTTATTAATAATAAAAATCTATTTTTATAGCTTAACTATATTATTATACTAGTAGATAAGTCTAATAATATAAATATTCTCTATTAGTTCTCTATAAAGTATAAAAGAATTATCTAAAATATATTTAGCTTAGAAATATATACCTTAGTAAATAGATTTAATATTATAATTATAATTAAGTTAATTCTTATATAGCTACTCTATCTTACTAAACTACTATCTCTAGTTATTTACACTAATTTAAAGAGCTTATATAACTATCTTATTAAGCTTAATATAATATAGAAGAAGTAACTTATAATTAATTTTATATATCTCTAATAGTTATATAAATAACAAGAGATTATAGAGATTAAATAAATTAATAATAATAGTAATTCTACTAATACTATAATAAAAAGTAAACTATACTATACTTTATAAAAGCTTATTAATACAAATAAACTTTAAATTAATATTAATAGCTGAGTTAAAAGAGTAGCCATAACACGTAGCCCTAATTCTAAGGCTATAAGATTTATTATATTATTAGAATCTCTAAAGTAGTAGTTATATAATTAGATACTTTATTTTATATTATTCCTTACTATTTTCTTATATTTTTGATATTTTTATTTTACTTTTTATATACTTATTTATTATATTAGATTATATATTATTTATTATACATTTTTCCCTTTCTTTTAGAGAGTTACTAGTATTAAATTATTAATATTATAGTTTAGCACTTTTATATCTTAGGTGTAGGAGCAGGTATAAATATATAGAAATAGGATAATATATCCCCTAGCACCTATATGGCAACCTCCTATATAGCTAACTGTCCTCCCCAGATCCCTATGGTTTTAGGGATTAGTCTTTTATTATTAAATATTATATATATTAATAGGCTCACCACCCTAGGGCTGTCGGACTGCCCTACTACCTGTCTATGCTTTTGTGATACGGACCGTAGTAAACCGACAGTAATTAATAATAATATAAATATATATAATATTTTAGCTATATTCTTTAAAAAGTAAAAGTTATAGAATATTAAATTAAATATTATAAACTTTAATTAGAATAGTAAACCTATTAATATAATAATAATATTAATTAAGCTAGATAAAGTAATATTTAAAGATTTATTTTAAATTAATAAAATTCTTAATAATTAAAAGTTATAATAAGAGGATATAATAAAAGCTAAAAAAATTTTCTAGATTAATAATAATATAAATAAGTTGAATATTATAGATATATATATTAATAAGATACTAATAGAATAATAGCTACTTATTATTAATATTATATATAATATCTATAAGAATGAAAGATTCTCTAGAATATTTATTATAGATAATATTAGTCTAAAGAAAATCTAGATATATATAATCTTTTTATTTAAGATAAAATCTTATAGAAGGCTTCTTTAGAGTTTTTTTTTTTTACTAATATATTCTAGATTTATAAAAAGTTTCTAAATTTAATTTTAATTATAATCCTCTCCTATTTAATTAATTAATAGATAAATAAACTTTTTAATATTATTTTTATATTTAAGATTTATATATATTATAAAAATAGTAGAAAGAAAATTAGTAAAAATAATATTTTATTAATTAAAAAATTTACTTATAATTATAAGATTTTTACTAGTAAGATACTAGGCTATAATATTATTATTATATTATATTAAATTATTATATAATGAAATAATTTAAAATTATAATATATATAGATAATAGGCTATAAATATCTAATTAATTTATAAAAGAATATCCTTCCTTAATTAGATATTTAGTAGAAGTAGTATTTAATAGATATATTAAAAATATTTATTCTTAATAAAGTATATTAAATTTATAATAAAGATATATAAATCTTTAAAATACTAGTATTAATATAAGTCTATTTTAATATTTTATTTTTTATAATGCTATTATTTAACTAGCTAGAAGATATAAAAAATATATTATCTTTTTTTATTAATCTAGAGAATAATTAGCTATAAAATAAATTAGATTTTTTAAATAATTTTAATCTATTTATTAAAAATATTAATTTAGAATTTAAATCTTTTCTCTTTATAAAATATAGCTTAAATTATTAGATATAAAAAAAATAAAATCTAGAGTCTATAATTACTTTATTATTAATATAAAAAAAAAGTATAATTAGATATATAATAAACTTATAGATTTTATTTCTTAATAGTAAGTAGATTAAAAAGAATATTTTATTTATAATTTATTACTTAGTAGTATACTATTTTAATATAAAAAAATAATAATAATATAATTTATTTATAGCCTCTCTTTTAGCTAATTTAGTTAAATAAATTATAAAAAAAAACTTTATATAATATATAGATTAATATAAAATACTTACCCTACTAAATTTATAGATTAATATATAATATATCTATTAAAATCTTAGAATGTTATTCTTAACTAATTTAATTAATAAATTTAATAAAAAAGATTTATTAGATAAGTTATTTATATATAAAGCTTTATAAAAGATAAATAAGATATTTAAAAAATAATTATAAGAAATATAGAATAGGCTTAAGAATATTAAAATCTTTAAAAAAGCCTTTTATAAGATTCTTTTATATTCTAAGGATTTTAATTACTTTATTATTCTAATTACTTTTTTATATAATATACTAAAACTTTAAGAACTATTAAAATATATTTATCTAAAAATATTTTACTTATATAAAAAGTCTATTATATAATATTTTAATCTAGATTAATAGTTTTTAGCTATTATAATACTTAATCTAGTTAATATCTTTTATATAGTTTATTATATTGATTTAACTAACTTCTAATATTATAAGCTAATTAAAGATTTTAATAAATAGAATAATCTAATAATCTTAGTTTATTTATATTATATAAATAATATAAGCTCTAATTTATAATATAAATATTAAAATATTTATCTATTATACACTCTAATAAGGATTTTAATTATAATATAAATAATTAGCTATATTTATTATTTTAGATAGATTTATATTATAAAAATATATAAATACTAATTAATAAAATTCTTTAATTAATATATAATTATTAATAATTTTATAAAAATAATATTTATTTTTACTCTATTACTAAATAATACTAATTAGTAATTCTATTTAAATCTATAGATTAGTAAAGATATATTTATAGATCTATATCTATTAAATTATAATTATACTATTTTTAAAATTAATAAAGTATAGCTTTTATATCTTAATTAAAATAAATTTATTTAATTAAAGATCTTTTTATAATTATTTTTATAAATTTAATTAGATTTAAAGTCTCTTCTATAATCTAAAACTAAGATTTCTAATATAATTAACTTATTTTTAGCCTAGTTTAATTATAGCTATTATTCTAAGAACTATACTATAATATTTAATATTTATATATTTCTACTTAATAAACTTATAGTCTAGTTAAAAAGTAACACTATTCCTTTTAAAAGTAGTATTTTAATAAAAATAAGCTAAAATTTTAATAATTAGATATAACTTAATTTATCTCTTTATCTTATAAATAAATAATCTTATAGATATTTTTTATAAAATTACTTTTCTCTATATTTATATAATATTTTTTCTAATTTTTTTATAAAAATTACTTAGAGTTATCTTAGTTCTTATTATAGATAGATTAGATAGAATAAAAAGAATAAATAAAATTCTTCTTTATTAATAGTTTTTTTTTAAAGTATTATACTTATACTATATTATACTATAAAAATTATTATATTATATCTTTATTTCTAGGTTTAGTTAGATTTAGATTATTAAGATTAGATTAAATCTAGATTAGATTCTTTTTAATAGATTCTAGATTAGATTAAGATTAAATACTAAGACTAGATTAGATTAAATAATTAAACTTAGTCTAATAACTAGAATCTAATCTAGATCTACTAAGACTAGATTAAATTAAATAATTAGATTTAATCTAATAACTAGAACCTAATCTAGATCTATTAAGACTAGATTAGGTCAAATAACTAGACCTAACCTATAAACTAGAACCCAATCCAAAGTATTAGGTCGGGTTGGGTCAGGGTTGGGTTCTGGTTCAACCAGACCCATTGCCAGCTCTATTTTTAAGAATTATAAATTATATAAAAGCTGATTAGAACTAACTCTATTATTATATAAAATAATATTTATTAATTATTACTAGTCTAATTTTTAGTATTAGATTTAGAAGTTTTAATATCTTTTAAAAGATATTAGAAATTATTATTTTAGGTTTTATAAAAATATATATAAAAATTTCCTCTTTAATTTAAGTTATAAGGCTTAGCGTACTAATTATTATATTTAATAAAATAAATTTTATATTTAATAACTTTTTTAAATTATTATATTAATATTTATTAAATTAATTAAGAGGAATAATCTAAATAGTAATTTTTCTAGTAAGGATAGTAAAAGCTTAAAAAAATAAGCTTTTTTTAAATTTAGTATAAGTAATAAATAATATATTATTTTTATTATATATTAATCTTTAAATTATATAGATTTACTTTTTATAAGATTTTTAATTAGTATATAAATTTTTTTTATTTAAAGACTTTTATTTAGTAGTTTAGTTTTTTTTATTTAAGATTCTTTTTAAGTAAAATTTAATTAATTTATATTAATATAGAATATATCTCTTTATTATATAACTATTAATTATAGATAGTAGTTTAGTGAGATCTTTATTTATAATCTAATTATATATATATAACTACTCTAAGCTTTAATATTTTTATTAATAGTTTTTAAAGCTTTTTTTTAAATCTAATATTTTTTTTATAGGTATTTTTTTTATAAATATTTTTTTTATTAGTATAATTAATTTATAGAATATTTTTAATATATATCTATTATATTATTTTTATACTATTATATAGTTTTAATAAATTTTATATTTTTTATATTTTTTATACTTTCTATAGCTAATTAGGGGCTAATAATAATAATAAAATATAATAATATTTAAATAATTTTATATCTAGTACTAATATAAGTAATTATTTTTTTATAGATTAATATATATTTATTTTTTTATATTTTTAATATTTTTTATAGTTTTTAGTTTTTTTATATTTTTTATACTTTTTACAGCTAATTAAAGAGTAATAATAGTGGTATAATAAGTGTTTTATAATATAATATTATTTAGATAAGACTATATTAAGTATTAGTATAAGTAATTATTTTATTATAGATTAGCTTATATTTATAATTTTTATATCTTTTATACTTTTTATATTTTTTATAATTTTTTTAATTAATTAGAAGTGTATTTAGCTCTTTATAAATAGAATTTAATTAATTTATTAGTATTAAGAGTTATTAGTTATACTAGAATTTTATTAACTTTTAATTTCTAAAAAAAGAATATGTTTTGAAAATATAACTATATAATAAATATAGCATAAAATTAGAAAATAAAAAAATAAATAAAAAGTTTATTAATTTTTTTAGAACTCTAATAAAGTAAATTTTTGATTATTATAATAATATTTATAAGTGTTAAGTATAAAGTTAATTTATTGATTTTTTATTCTTATCTTACTAATAAAATATAATAAAAAGTTTTTAGATACTTTTTATTTTGCTTAAGTTATTCTAAATATAGTAATGCTATATCCACGTGACTGGTAAAAAAATCGAGCGGGCTAAGAGCGGCTGAGATTCTGAGATAAGCGCTGGTGTGCCCTCGCCGGGGAAGCTAGCCCCGGGCTCCCATAGCGAGTGCTAGAGTCCGGCGCGCACCTGAAATTAGGCCGGATCAATTCGATGCTTTGCATAAGGAACATAATTGCGATTCCGGTCACTTGTTACATCAACACGGGCTGATGGTCTAGTGGTACGATACTCCCTTAGGGTGGGAGTGGTCCTGGGTTCGATTCCCAGTTAGCCCCTTGCTTTTTGCAAATTTCGCTATCTAATCTAGTAGAACTTTTTTTTTTTTTTTTGATTACAGTGAATCCATAGTAGGATTTTGATTTATTATTCGTTAGTAGTCGCACGATTCTCCAGAAAAACTGCATACGCAACGGCAATTCCGCATCCCACGCTCGCCAGACTAACGGATGTATACAAAGCCGCCCTATATCCCTCAAGAACGTGATTGCCATCATGATTCACTTGCGCTTCAACAGTGCCGGCAATTCCGAGACCGATTGCAATAGAATAGTTGACCACAGTGTTCACCAGTGAAGCCGACACCCCCTGATGTTTGGCAGGAACTGCGTCGCTCAGAATGGTCGCCGAAGCTGGGAATGACATGTCCATACTGCTTAGCATTAGATTGACTCCTTCCGAAAGACATGGATGAGAATATGTTCACTTACCCCCACGCCATAACCACAAATGACCAAAACGTATTAAACCAGTACGACTGTTCCACCGGCGCAAACGCCTGAAGTATAGATCCCGCAAGAAACGCACCACACGCAATCGTCATCAACCAACCATGAGGCACAACTGTCATCAGCTTCGGCGTTGCGACAGCCGCCACAATCCCCGAGATAGCTCCAGGCGAAAACTGCGCCGCAGAGTCCAAGGGCGACACATTTCGGAATCGTTGAATGAGGCGGAATGTGTAGTAGAACCAGACCCCGAAACTACTCCAGCCAAGACTAGTCGTGAGTAGAACCGCCGCGACGTGCCGGTTGAATATGGATATGTTTAGTATCGGCTCGATTTTGGCTTTTCGTTCGTGCAATACGAACGCGAAGAGGCAGATGAAGCCGAGAATGAGCAGTGTATAGACGTATGGTGTTTGCCATCCGTCGATTGGGGCTTGGTTCCAACATATGTTGAGAAGGAGTAAGCCAGATACGCCCAATGTTGCTCCGATCCAGTCAATTTTTCTTTTCGTGCCATTATCCTTCTCTTGAGCCGGTGGTACGTCCCGCGGGATCACCCAGACCGCTACTAGAGCATTGACGAAACAACCGATTGAATACACCCACATTACCCATGGCCACCATACAAACTGTGCAAATGCAGATCCGATAGCGCCGGCCGTCGAAGTACCCAGAGGCGCTGCAAGCGCAAAAAAAGAGAATATCAGTCTCTTCTTGCTTTCCGGCGGATAGGTTCGACCTGCTACGGCCAATGCATTCGGCAACAAAAGCGCAGGTCCGACTCCCTGAAAAGCACGCGTAACATCGAAGAACACGGGCGAAGAAGTGAATGCGCTACAGCCGCCAACGATAGACCATATACCGAACCACGTCCATCCTAGAACTAGGATCGTTCTGGAGCCGTAGATGTCGCCTAGTTTGCCTGCGATGAGGATGAATGTGCCGACTGTCAGACTGTATGCGCCGACGTGCCATGTCATCTGTCTCTCTGCGCTGGTTGTAGAGGCTTGGTTGAATGTTTGTCCGACGAGGGTTAGAGGAATCAGGATGTAGCCGAATGCTCCTTGGACAAAGAATTGGGTTGAGCAGAGGGTGGTAATGAAGAGTATTTCTTTGAACCTCCCCGCAGGTGGCTTCTGATAGCTGTCTTCTTGAGGATGGAGGAGAATGCCAGGTTCAACGTCCACTGTCTCTGGAGGTGTCGAATGTTTCCTGCTCATTTTGCTGTCTCGCGAACTTGCATTTGAATCAGGGACCTCGACGAAACAATCAGTAAGTGAGGAACATTCCATCGCGAAATCATAGCAAAGATAGAGACCGACACGTTTTATAAACTTCCTGAGATCTCTAGGCTCAAACGTCACTCTCAAACGGGATTTAGCGGTTCATGAAGATCAATGTCCGAATCGGGTAATTGGTGTTTCGAGCACCAATGACCGTATCCGGATTAGCGTCGTTTTTGTGGTGATTTAGGGCTAGAAGCCTGAAAGTTGTAATAATATTGAAGAAGACGAATGGTGATTCATAATGCTGAAAAGAGTGATCCGGTTTTCCGTGACTGTCAGAACCTCGTCTTCCCATGTTGAAGTATACGTCGAGGCCTGGATCAGGATAGAGGGTTTGTAGATGCCGTCTGGTCGAGGTGGACACTTTGTTAGTCAATTAAGAGGTTTGATGAGTTCAATCTTTAAATATGCGTTTTGGAGAAAATACTATAGTTAGCATTAATTATTGTCAAGAATGTTTGAATGAGATTCAATTTTGTATGTATGTACATGCATCCATGGTAAACACTATATATAACATAGTGTCATGGAGAAACTCTAGCCCTAAGACCCGGCCGTGCCCGGGCATTATCTATGCTTGACTGCCATATCAGAACATTTACCTGACTATAGTCTAGCCTTGAAGAAACTATAGAGAGTAGAGAGTGCGTATCATACGACGATGATACAGTACATGCGCTTTTTCAAGTATCTGCCTAACGACAGCCATATTGACTCGGAGGAGCAGGAAAACTAATGCCGGTGTCGTTTCTTATTCACGAGAGATGTTAATATGCTCAACTTCCTGTTTATACAGTAGAACCTGGCTATAACGAATAGACGACCCTCTTCTCACCTCCTAGATCTTAGCCTAGATGTTATTTATATGAATATGGAGGATGCTCCGAATCATATTTGATCAGACAGGTTCTTATGGTAGAAAGCCTTTCATCTCCTTATGAGTTAAAATCTCTAAGAAGCAGATTCAGACCTCGGAAGGTTTTGCTTTCGTTATGGCCAGGTCTGACTGTAAATAGCGAGTACGAACTCATCTCGAGATACTCGTAGGAGGTCCCAGTTGATTGCCAAATAGGAGCCGTATTTTTTGGTATACATTATGCATTGCTGTTTGATGCTGACTCTCTCACTTGCTGTTCTCTTTTTGTTTCTGGGAGGAACGATGTTTGCAGCGTGTCTTTGTAGACGCTGGTTTTCATATGCATCCAGCATGTAAAACTTTTAAAACATGTGAGATATGGATCTTGGTAGGAGAAAGTCGATGACTTGATCACCTGTAGCATCCGCATTCCTCGGTGGCTCAAGCATATTGCTTGTACGCACCCAAGTTGGTGAGAAGATTGTCGTGATTTTCGAGCGTGGGGTAAGGTATTCCAAGGACACAAATCAATTTGCGTTTGTAGGACATAGTGCCTAGGTGACGCAAGACAGTGGCCGCTTGCAACACTGCAATCACTAGTGATAAGGAGTCCAGCTGGTGAGGCTTCAAATAAGTGAAGAGGTATTGCTTCTTCTCAATCGTTGGACAGATCAAGAACGTCCGACTCTGCATCACCGCCATCTGATTGCTCTCTACCTCGTCTCCATTTCATATTAACGATTTTTACCTCCGTAAACTCATCAAAGCGTAAGAGCGATTCGACGGTTTGCTTGTGGCTCGAATCGCTGTCGGTGGTATCGCAAGAACTAACGCTGGCGTTCGGAATAATTCGAGTAATGAGTCACCCAGCAACTTACGACTGCGGCCAGATATAATGCATCACTGCGCTGGATCCCTGTTGCGTTACTATCATGCCAACCGGAGCATTTGTATGCGTGCAACGTTGGGTGTTGTTGGTTGTACCAACATCAGCCAACCTAGCCTCATGTTAAGTGTAACAACTGAACAGTGTGTAAGAGTCCGGACAGCCCAGATGGCGCCATACAGACTTCCAAGACTCGCCAAGATGAAAGCACAATATAAATTGCGCTTTGCTTTGCACAATCATCAATGGCACGTACTGACCGGGGTTCTGAGCGACGCTCGGAGGCATGATCAAGTTCCGTTATCGTGAACCATGAACGTTGCAGTTACTCAGGCATTCATTCGCCAAAGCACTTTCGGTGAATATGCAGCAATGGCACGTTGTACCTTCAAAGAGGCTCGAGTAAGTCGAGTCAAACGAATGAAAATATTTTCATCTTGGCGAGAAACAATCAGATGTTGTCACGAGAACAAAGCAATTGGATGAATTAACTTAATCATTTTAATGTCCGCTAATTGATGATTAATTGGCGCTGGTACCTGACCCGTCCGACCAATGAGAGCGACTATATTGCTCATGCGTGGCGCACGTGGGATGAGATCGGGTAAAGTTTCCCTCCCAGACGGCAAGATGCAACATGTGGCTGAAATTGTCTTAGTCTTTCAGCCTCTACGGAGAGCACTCTAACCGTATCACGGTGTAATTTATTCGGCACGGCCGTTACACGGGTACACAGAGGTACAAGCACAGAATGCCCTCCGAATCCAGAGTACAGACTCAACTCAGAGTCAACCCCAAGATCAGCGACATAGCTGGAGTCACCAACTCCTAGTGTATCCATACGCGTAAGCATAGGCCAATTATTTCATCACCGCTCAGTCATATACTCATCACAGCGATCAGCATTATGTAGTTAATAATAGCAGCACCGCAAGGGGATCAACTTATCAAGCTAGATCAAGCTAGATCAAGCTTTTTAGGGCTCTTAGTGTTTTCTTAGCAAAGTTTCGCAGAAGGTCTGGTCTCCGTTGCTAATCTGTTTACGGCATGTCGCGTTGAAAGAGTCTCAGCTAGACTTGAGACTATGCTTGAAGTAGGATGACTTCTGTTGGTTTTTCTTTTAGAATTCTAAGAATGGTCAAATTGAGGCGATGCAACGGTCAGTGTCCAGAGCCCAGGCGGAGCTCTTAATCTGGTGTGTCATTCATATGTGAAAAAGGTCTCCGAATATTTTTTTATTCCTTCTTTCATATTATTCTTTTTACTTCAGAATATTTTCATTCATATATCTAGAGCTCGCCTTAACCAACTTAATTTCCGACTTGACTCCCTTTGACCATCTCCGACTTCCCGACCTTGTGATCTTTTGACTCCTGAATCAGCTCTATTTCCAACTGCGCCTGACATTGAAATATTTGGTACTACACGACAAAGTACCAAACATCAAACCATTCAATCAAAGAACTCGCCTCTCACCTTACCCATCCGTTGCAATCTCATCATGCATATCCCCCGATTGAATTGACAGAATGTTGGTAATCGCGTGCACGAGTCACTCCGCCCATCCTATCCTCACGCGGACATTCTAACGTCTGATGGACAACGAAATGGTTGATTGTCCGGGCAATCAAATCACGGGGGGGACTAGTACACACTACATACCAATGAAACCGGTCATCGTCCAACAAGAAATGGACAGACAAAAGAGCCTGGATTCCCTCCCTTCGAGGGATGGGGAATCCGACAAGCCAGAAGGCAGCAGTCGGCACGCAAAATATTTTACTGAAATAAGATCGCTGCTCCCTTTTTTCAATAACAAGAATAAGACGGAAGTCTCCAGAAAGAGGAAAATATACTGTTATGCAGCTATCGCAATGATTGTCCTGGCCATTATCGCAATTGCATTAGGGTTCGGCCTGTCCGCGCTCGCCGCCAAGAACGATCATGAGGAACACGACAATATCGTGCAGCTGGATTATGCCTCGTACAGAGGGTATAAGCAGGATAATGGCGTTTCGTACTGGAAGGGAATGCGATATGCGGCGCCGCCCACGGGGAGTTTGAGATTTGCTGGGCCACAGGATCCGCAGGTTCAGTCTGATGTTCAGGATGCTACTGAGGTGCGTCTTTCGTCGCAAGTTTTTTCTCCTGTGTCTTGTCATACTGACTGTGACTTGACTAGCATGGTGACTTGTGCATCTCGACGGGTGTTTATCCCATCCCCGGCAATCAGTCTGAAGATTGTCTGTATGTAGACGTCTATGCGCCGACGAATGCGACCAACACCACAGATCTGCCGGTGTTTGTCTGGATTCAGGGCGGCGGGTTCAATGGCTTGACCAATGCCAACTACGACGGGACCGGGTTGATTGAAGCGTCAGACTTTAATATCGTGGTTGTCACCTTCAACTACCGCGTTGGTCCGTATGGGTTCCTCGCGTCACAAGAAGTTGAGCAGAGTGGCTCTTTGAACAGCGGACTCAAGGATATGATCAAGTTGCTGCAATGGGTTCAGAAATATATCCACCAGGTAAGTCTCCTTGTGTCAATTATGTCAGAAGAAGCTAATCAAGTAGTTCGGCGGTGATCCCAACCACGTCACCATCGGCGGCGACAGCGCAGGCGCAGGCGCCATCACTCTCCTTCTTTCAGCGTACGATGGCAGCAACCAACTGGATAGTCTCTTCCACGCTGCCGTGGCTGAGTCACAATCCTTCGGCCCTCAATTGACGGTCTCCGAATCACAATTCCAATTCGACAACCTGACCGAACGCACCGGCTGCGCGGACAGTGCTCACCCATTAAAATGCCTACGGAATCTAGATATCAACACTCTGCAACAAGAGAATATCCAAATCCCCTATCCAACTGGTGTCTTGCCACCCTTATACCCCTACGGCCCCACGATCGACAACGATCTCGTATCAAACTACACGTTTTCTCTCTTCGGACGAGGTAAATTCACGAAAATCCCCGTCATATTCGGCGACGATACCAACGAAGGCACCGTCTTTACACCGCACAACACATCCAGCGTCGAACGCGCCGATGAGTTTTTGTCCGACAACTTCCCCTTCCTCAACGAAACCGAACTCTCAACCATAAACTCTCTATACATGTCCTCCCCCGACGACCCCGTATACCCTAATGCAGGCGAATACTGGCAAGGCGTCAGTAACGCCTATGGCGAAATGCGCTACATCTGCCCTGGCATCTACCTCACGGACGCATACACCAACGCCTCCGTCACCACGCGCAACACAACCTGGAACTATCACTACGCCGTCCTAGACTCCACAGCCATCACCACGGGCTACGGCACCGAACACACGATCGAAGTAAATGCAATCTGGGGACCGGATTATGTGGCCGGCGCCTCTGCGCGGAAATCGCATTCAATTGCTACAAACGAAGATATAGTCCCGCTTATGCAGGGGTATTGGACGAGTTTTATTCGCTCGTATAATCCCAATACGTACCGTGCCGAGGGCGCGCCAGAGTGGAAGGTTTGGGGTGAGGAGGGGGAGAGGTTGTTTATCAGGACGAATGAGACGCATATGGAGTCTGTGCCGAGTGAGCAGTTGAGTAGATGTAAGACGTTGGCGGGGATGGCGGTTTGGAATCATCAATAGCCCATCATCCGTTCAATGTTGCTTATGGGTTCTTTGTTTTTGTTTTGTTTGTATATATTATTGCATTTGAAGCGCGATGTCAATAGATAGGGCTAATGCCCTCATGATACCAGTATTTCCATACACCATATTTGTTCACTTTTCGCTGAATTGAATGACATGTCCAAACTTTTATTGAATCGTATGCACGCTTGACGCCTATATACACCTTGACCTTACAGAAATCATTTCTTCCCCTGCCTGAACTTCTTCTCCCTCTCATAAGCCTTCGCCTCCCGTCCTTCCTCACCCTGAATCTCCGCAATAAGCCGTCTATACTTCTTCTCATACGCCGCGTCCTTCTCCTTCTTCTCCTTGAGCTGCTCGCGCGCAACAAAGTTTGCATCTTTGCGCAATTCACGCATTGCGCCCTTGCGCTCGCGTTTGTGTTCTGCTTTGAGTTTTGCGTGTTCGGCGCGCTCGCGGTTCGGGTCGTAGTGTTTGTCTGGGTTGAAGTCTTCTTCGAATTTGGGGATAGATTGTTTGATGGCGAGAGGTCGGTGGTTGTGGAGGAGTAAGGGGTGGCGGGAATGCTGGGATGAGGCCAGATGGGTTTTGAGTTTTTGCAGGGTGGAGGTGAGTTGGGTTAATAGTGGTGATGAGGCAGACTTGGGGAGGGATTTCTTAAGGTGTTGGAGGATGGTTCTAGTGGATGTGAATATCTCGATGTAGGCGGACTTGTCGGCCCAGAGATCGGAGGCGGCGTCTAGCAATGATGCAAAGGTGCTGAGTAGGCTGAGCTTCAGGTCTGAGGATGATGATTTTGCGTCGTCGGCAATGACGTCCCAGAATCCGATCTTGCGGATCTTGTTGCTGATCGACGAGGAGTCAATGCGCAGTGGTTCTTTCGAGTCGCGCAACAAGACGAATCCTACTTGTTCGGTGACTGGCGTCGGCGAAAGAAGACACAGCGCATTAAGACAGTAGTTCATGAACTCAGGCATATACCGTTTTGCAAGGGTTTGATACTCCAATGACAAGGCGGCGAGATATGCTCCCGTCGCCAGATCAGATGTGCTTCCAACAGTACTCTGACCGAGATACCGCGCAATGCACAGATTTGCAGGTGTGACAACCGGATGAAAGTGATCTGACGTTGGGAAAATGGTCATCACTCCGGTCAGCAAGACCAAATCTCCCGGAAGGAAAGCTAGTGGTCGCTCAACTGCCATTTCACGGAGATGATCTCGGAATGCATGAGCCACAGGTTCGCTGTTCGTCTTGGCCATAGAGTGAACATGACGGAGGAGATTCTCGATGATATTGAATGATGCTGAGCCAGTTTGATTGGCCATATAGACGACATGATCAACGAGAACTTTTGAAAAAACACCCAGTTTCGACTTGTTATCGCTGTGTAGGCGAGGGTGATATAAAGCTCGAATTCTCTGTACAATCACCGGTATATCTTTCACTGCCACATCTTTCAGGATGGCGAGAAACTCGTCGTGATTCTGAGGGCAGGAATATGTATATGCCAGTCCGTCGTCGGTCTTTCCAGTTGGCACATTTTTGCTACCAGACTCCGTTCCCACCAAGTTTTTGAGCGATTTTGAAAACTCATCATCCATGAGCCCTTCGTCTTCGCTTTCCACCTCAGACTCCATCTCAGAATCGCTCTCAACAAATGAAAGGTTTTCATCCGAGTCCATGTCGACAAGATCGTCGTCAATAATGAAATCATCTTCGTCTTCAACATCAAGCTCACGGCGAGTTTCAGTTTCAACGCCCGACATCAATCCAAACGCCTTGGCATCATCAGGTATAGAATCAGCGCCTCCGTCTTCCATCTGATCATCTTCAACTCCTCCAGCCTCGGACTCGCTATCCTCGTCGCCGCGCATACGTCGCAGTCTCTCCAACTCCAGCCGTTTCAACCTCTCAGCTTCTTCTTGTGCTTTCTCCTCTTCAGTCTTTGTGCGATCCGTAGGCGCCGATCTCTTATCAAAAGCCATTTGTTTGAGCCGCTTGTCATATTCAACATCTGCTTCGGCCCTGTCCTTGCCGTTCAGCAAGGCAGCTCGGTCCGGGTTCATTATCGCAGCATCCTCCCGAGGAGGTTGGGGTTCCTTCGGTGGGGGTTTGACACCACGCATAAGATCAAAAATCTCCGGTAGACCCTTGTCAAGCTCCGCTCGCAAATCATCATCGTCTTCCTTGGCCTTTTGTCGTTCGTACTTGTACAGCTTCGACTTGGCAATGACCTCCTTCATCACCTCGGCTTTGGTCTTTTTGCGCAATGGCCCCGTTTCGTCCTCCGCTTCGTCATCCTCGGAAGCCATCCCATCCATATCATCAACCTCATCCTCAACAGCCAAAGCACGTTTCCGCTTCCGACTCGACTCTTCATCATCGGAAGATTCTCCACCGCTAATATCATTCTCGGCAAAATCGTCGCCGTTGAGAGCGATGGTATCGCCAAAGGACAATGACCGTCCGCCGTGAGTCAATTCGAGTTCTTCTTCGTCATCATCCTCCAGATTGAACATATTCTCTTTGCGCATTTTCCTCTGGCTTTCGCGGGCGAATCGTTCCGCTGCTCTTTCTTCTGGTGTCATCGAAGGATCGTTTTCACCGAATCGTCTGTCCATGATACCGCCAGTCTTGTTGCGCGAGTGCAGTTCCTTGAGTAGAGTTTCTCGTCTCTACTCTTATATTAGTCTTCCGCTTGCACTACTTCATTTATTTTCAGGATATTGACTTACCCGCTCCTCTCCCAAAGATTTCGTAACACCCGGTCTAGCATAATTCCCCGCCTTCGACGAACCGTCTCTCGTCGTGACATCAAACTTCGCATTCCGCGACGGCGCCTTTATCTCAAACGGATTGAACTGCTCTCGAATCTTCGCCAGCGCCGCATTTCGCTGAATGCGAGATTGCCGTGCCTTGGCACCGCCGTCTTTCTCATCTTGACGCCGTTGCTTTTTTGACTGCTGCTGTCGGATAACTCCGCTGTCTCGAAGAGAAGCTTTGAGCTGCTTCAATTGAGAGGGCGGCATTTTGCCGTGAGTTGTGAGAGGGAGTAGTTGATGTAGAAGATCTACTTTGCGAGACTCGAATAAAGATGTAAAAATTTATGTTCACCGCCTTGATGCGGGAAACAAATTCTGCCGCATCCTCTTCTTTATCTCCGCCAATCTCCTTCCAGCTTCACTGACTCTAGGTGGGCATGACAATGGCACTTCGTTCGGATAATTCGATATTATGGCTTGTCCTGGGTAGCTATACCATGTTCAACTGTCTCAGCTTGCTCATACTAATCTAGCCTTTAATAGGTCTAACATTAGGCTTTGTAGCCGCCCGACGCATTGTCCGCGATCTATATGAAGTCCGTGAATTGACAGAAATTACACAATCCGATAGTGACGAGAACGTGATTAGCAAAGGCACCGAAGATGGTATGCAAGCTATACCGTGACAAGGAAACAACATGCTCACTTCCCCACAGCTCTCAAGCTCGATACGCTCCAGAAACTGACCGAAAGCCCGAGTTATGAGCTCCGCGGGGCGTATGTCACCTTGCATTATTCGACTATAGGTATTATATTGACAATGTCATAGATCTCTTCGAATCATTTCAGAGCGCGCCACGAAAGAGCCTTCTTGGAACCTACTCTTAGAAGACTTGACGAGTAAAAACAAACGACGGCGGAATCGTGCTATCGACGCTATTCATTTTCTATTCGCCAGTCGCGCATGTCAGTATGATCGATCTCTGATATGTAGTTTGTACTAACATCTTTGTTTGGTCAGTATCTCGCGTCACTCTCTCGCCCCGAGTAAGAGAGCTGTCCACCTACAAAGCCATCATCGACTGTCTCTGCAACTTCCTCGACGAACACACCATCGAATACACAACCACCGAGTCCCCCATTCTACCCAAAACAAGACCACCAGGCGAAAAGAAACTGCTAGCCACACTCAACATCCTCCTCGTACAAGACATCCCCGCCGCTCTAGAAGCCGGTATCGTCAGCCGGTGGCTCTCGAAATATCCATTCCCTTGCTACCGTGACAACGGCGCTGCCAGTGGGACGGATGGGAATGAGACTAACAGCAATGTTCACAAATACCGCCGAAAAGACATATACTGGCTCATGAAGATGTACTGGCCGGACGATACCTTGATGAGCTCAATCATCACGACACTCGTCGGCGCGCCAGATGGGATCCGACAATTACGCAAATACGGCCTGATGGGTAGCATAATAGAAGAAGGCCACGATTTAGATGACAAAGGTGATGATAATAACGCCGCCCAAGACGACGGTGAAGACGCGGATAGTGATGTGTGGATGATCAATGGGGAGAGTACGGCGGGGGCGAGTCGGGCACCGGAGCGTTTGACTGTGCCTGATGAGAGTCTTGAGGAACAAGCTCTCAGAAGACGGAGGAGGGAGGCTATGGTTTTTAGTGAGGATGGAGGACCGATTGGGAGTGAGAATATCATACAACCTCCTATTGAAGGTTGATCCACCCTGTTTTTATATATGTATTATAGTATTGATACCCATGCATGTTTACGAGCAAAGCATTATACGAATAAAATCATATAATTCATCCTGACGATATTACAATCCCTTCCAGGCTGACTTGCTGACATGATCAACCTTCTTGCGACTGGGCTTCATCATACCCAAAGTCTTCAACTCAGACATAGCACGATAGAACAACATCAACGCAGACCGCTCATCTCTTCCAGTCTCGTCATCATCGCCGCATATAATGGTGGAAAACGCCTTCCATAAATCGAATACGTTGACCAATGACCCTGATTCGAGGTAAAGCTGGTATAGGAGAGCGGTTTCGGGCTGTTTGGCAGACAGGTTTCCTCCTTCGCCGCGGTCGTGCTCGGAGGATGTGTTGGCTAGGTAGTCAAATGGCGTCGACAAGGCGCGCTCAATACAGAATCTAGCGCGTGGTGCAAATGTGTCTCGTAGTGGGTTGCGGAGGTCGAATATAAACACCTCATGCAGGAAGAGGTCTTGAGGGTTGATCAATTTCGAAGTCAGGCTTGTCTTGAGTTCTTCGATGAATTTCTCAAGTAATTCAGTGTAAGCGGACTCGACGTCGGAAATCTTCTTTTTGGTTTTGGTCAGGTTCACTTTGTCTTTGATGATGGTTGTTTTGACGCTGGTGTTTTGATCGTCATGTTTGCTGCGAAGAGTTTCGTCTGTGCCTTGTGTAGCTAGCAAAGTTTGAAGTTCTTGCTCGTATTGTTCGACATCCACGAGCATTGCTGACATGTTATGTTTCTCTCGAAGAATAGCTAAGATGCCTGCAAGATTGTCTGAGTCTATTTTTTGCAACCGACTCAATAGGTCTTTGATGGTGGGCGAATTGCCTAGATCTCCAGAGATTCCGCGAATGTACATGTCCGTATTGCTGTTTGTTTTGGTAAGCTGCAGCGTAGTCTGGAGTGATCGTAGAGTGTTCATTGCATTGAAAAGTTCTTTCATCCGAATTAAACCGTTTTCCACAGAGTCGTGCACTTGTTTCCAGAGGGCCTCGTCATCGAGTAGAAGGCCGCGAACACACTCAGGCTCGCCTTCTTCAATCAATTGTTCACAGAAGCTGCATCTGTCAGTAATTGACACCATTTTGAGCATTTGACGTCATACCTTCTAAAAGACTTCAAGTTTCGAATAGCCTCGCATAGTTCTTTTCCTTTGACACTGGACGGCGAAAATAGGACGCTGAGAGGGTTGGCAAAGAAATGCGACATGTACGCATACTTAGCCTATTAGCAGAGTCCAATATTGTATGGATGGCAATGCATACCTTGACCTCACGAATGAATCCTTCCGGGCTCTGGAAGTGATCCCTGGCCTTCTCAATCAGGGATGTGCTCAAATGTGGTCCAAGCCATAATCGTGTATCAGAACCAGTCTGCAAGGTTTCGTAGATACGATCAATTGCACCCTCGGCTTCATGAATCTCAAAATGTTTGCCGTGCAGTAAAGCCACGGTAGACCTGGGAAGCCGGCCTTCAAATAGTTCAACAGAGGTTGAAATGCCGAAAAGGAGGACGAGCGGTATGCGATCAACCCAGGAACTAGACAAATCAGCTTAATTCAATTGACCTAGAATAAGATCAAGATTTACCTGAGTAATGAAAGAAGATCATTCAGCACTGCAAAGTCAAAAGCCTCACTATCACGAAATGCCAAAACTATTGATCTCGATCCTTGACTTAGCACATATTGATATAGGACATTCAAATCATATGGCAGCATTCGAGGGCCCTATCCACTGTCAGCAGGTTTCCCATATTGGCTCAGATTCACTTACAGATTTATCCGCAAACAAGTTCTGGTAAGCATCATTCCCAGATGTACTCGTAACTGCAGTTCTGATAATTGTTTTCAACACTGCTTTGAGGTTTGGCGCATCCCCTGATTCCAGCAAAATCACCTGGCCGGATTTCTCGGCGGTCAATCGCCGGTGCAGTATATCGAGGAGCCGGGGGAGAGCTGATACATTCGATCCGATGGTGACGAGCGACGTAGGGATGCATCCACCGTAACTGCTGGTCGTTAGTGGTAATCTAAAGTCGTATGACGGCGTGGTGGACTTACGCCTCCGGCGACGCCGTTTTCACAAAGGAGGTAACGTCCTCAAGAATTCCAGAGTCAAGCTCTTCTATCACTTTCTAAACTATCGTTAGAGCCTGTCAAATCGTAAGGCAGTTCACAATGACCTTGCATCGTTCTTCCTGAGAAGACCATAGTTCTTTGAATGCCGCCTTTCTTCCATCCACTGACTCCGCCGATTCCTTGCCACTGAGCAATGGAACAAATACTTGTGACTGGACTTTATGCTGCAATTTAGACTCATTGCTCGTAGAAACTTTGCGCCTTTTCGAGGATCGTTCGCCGTCGTTGGTGGGATGGTAGACGTAAACACCCTAGAATGAGCTGATTAGCACATGGCCATGCAGATTGAAAACACTCATAATACCAGATCCTCACTGCCTCCACTTTCATTATCCAAATCCATATTCGCTCCAAGAAATTAACGTGAGATATATCAATCACAGAAACTGCTTGATTGTTCATCAAGTTCGACGCGAACGCGGAGACCAGAAAGCTCCGCGGAATTCATAGCGCTAAACCGTAATTGGCCCAGAATTTTGCAATCTTCAACCCAGCCAGCTCCTTCCTCGTCAACTCTCTCGACACTCTCAACTTCAACCTACATTCATTCATCTTCCCAGCAAATGGCATGAATCTCTATCCTTCATGCTCCGTCAGCTAATCCAGGGAGCTGGGCGATTGCACTACCAGGCCGGCTCCTTTAAGTTCTCCATCGCAAAGACACCGGTCTTACTTCGCTCATTCTCCGCCACCACATCGCAAGCCATCAAATATGTTGGACCAAACGACAAGATTCGTATATTCGAACAGCCTTCAAAGGCGAGCAATAAACGAATCGAGATAGATCCGGACGCTGAAGCCGCCGATGAACGAAGAGAGTTGGAAGCTGAATTGGCAAAGTTGGACGCCGAACTGGATGAGCTCAGAAAAGGACCGTTCCACCCAGATGGCGACTTTATAAAGAGTTTGCCAGACAAGGAGCGAGCCGCTGCTCTTGAGGTTATTCGAGAACATGAGGCTAAATATGGCAAACTCGGTGACGAGACCGACCTTATTCCAGTATATAACGAACTGGATGCTTTGATCAAGGAAGAATTCGAGCAGATGGCCAAGGAAGAAGAGGATATTTTCGACCCGACAAAACCTGCAGATCCTGATTCATCCGGAAGGGACTTATCGCCTATGCATTCTTACGAACTACGATTTCACAGACAACTTGAGCTACATTTGAATAGTTCTGATAAAGCAAACGCCAAGGATCTTTGGAAATGGTATCAACGATGTAGAGATTCCATTCCGTCTTTTCTACAGACCTTGGAACCGGAAATATGTCAGCTATTGTGGAATATACAGCTCCAAACACCGCCCGCCACTCGTATGGCTCACGTACGAACGCTCGTCGAAGACTTCAATTCGGTTGGAAAGGAACTTTTACCTGATCAGGTTCTTCAATATATTGATGTGCTGTATGGCGGAGGCGACGTTGAAGGAGCCTTGCAGCTTTGGGAAGAGTCGCAGGAGATCATCAGCCAAGGCGAGGGCGATATCGACGCCTATTGGAGTACAGGTGTTCGGCTATTTGCGGCACATGGCGATCCACAGAGAGCTCAAGACATCGCATTTGCGTTCTTGACAAGTGATGGAAGCCGACATGCGCGCATACTTATTCCCATAGCTACGGCATGGACGAAGCAGGCTGATTCGCAGGCTGCCACCAAAGCATGGGCCATATACCTTCAGCTCAAGACTTTGTTGGGCTCCGATATGAAAATGGAAGACTACGATATACTTAGTACTTCATTTTTGAACGATGGCAAGATCAATCTTGCTGTCGCCGTTTTCAAAGATATGATGATAACCGGGAAAGATCCCGCAAATGATTCGACCGCAATATTTCAGAGAGCTATCGGTCTGACGGGCAGATTACGACAATCAAACATCAAGGAAGAAGTCGTTAACAGAATATCTCTCTCTGCTCTCACGTTCCTGCCCCGTCGCTTCCAGAATAAATTCTTCTACGCGAGTTGGATGAAGAAGCTCATTGGCATGGGTGAAGTTGACTCTGCCGCGGCTGTTGTTGAGCTCATGTTCGAAAGAGGTGTGAGACCGGATGCAATTCATTTGAACGGCATAATTGGAGGCTGGCTCCGGAACGGAAGCCCTTCGGCCAGAGACAAGGCCGAGCGGCTCGGCTGGTCCATGATACAACATCGGATCGACATCGTGTGGAGTAGGATACAACATCCAGAAGACTCGGCAAAGCCTTCTGTCCCAGAACTCCCATCTGATGTTCGTGTGCCGAAGTTTTTGAAGAGAAAAATCCGGCCTGCCAATATTGAGACATTCTCGATCCTGCTTCTTCATTACACTCGTCGTGGAGATGATGACATGGTCAAATATCTGAATAAATGTCTCGGTGATGCTCAAATCCAGCCCAACTCCTATTATATGAACCATCTCTTATATGCGGACCTTCGCAAGCAGCGAATCCACAGTCTTTGGGAGAAGTTTCAATCTATGGCTAGACAAACGGCGCCTGACCTTGAGACTTTTGCTTGTTTATGGGACTGCGGCAAACTTCAATACGATCGATTCCGAACAGCATACGATACGACGTTTCCTGAAGTGCGTCAACTTTTTGCAATTATGATGCGGTGGTACTCAACTCTCGATGCTCGAAAGACGACTATCACTCAAGAAGAATTTTCAAGAGACCTCTACGACCAGATAATCCTCTGTTTCTGTCTCTCGAAAGACTTGTGTGGCACTCTAGTTGCACTTTATGTGATGAGAGATTTATTTAAAATATACCCAGACGAGAGCACAGCCCGCATGCTGATGTTACAAATCGCGCGCATAGCTGGGAACATCAACATTAACGACAAGGTCGGCCCTTCAGACACGTCAAGGCGATCTCGAGTCCGAGCACGACGCCGTCTGTCAACTACACCACAATCCAAGGAGAACATAGAACAAATCAAAAACATCCTCGCCACTCTCCAAACCAAAAAGGCATCGTTACTCCAAGCCCAGGGAATCGATGTCGAGCATCTTGATGAAGAAGCCAAAAAACAATACCAAATAGAGATTCTGAGCGAACTTCTCGTCATGGTGATTGAGCGTACTGTCGCTGTCTCCGCTGGTTCGGATTTGGACGTGAAAGCTCAAATTGTTGCTGCTATGCAGGAGATGGCTGTTCCAGATTTGGCGATACGATTCAATCATGAGTCACTTCCGTGATTTTTTGGTGCGAAGATGTTTATATTTGATTGTATATTATTCAGGATACCTCTCTTCTAGATTTGATAATAGAGATTTCTTTCAAGGTTAAAACAGCCATGCGATAAAATCCATTGTAAAAAAAAAGCACCGCTACAGACGCCGTAATGCCTCATACCCAGACTCCGAAGAAGTCATGTTACAGGAAATAAACAAAACGAAAGAGTACCATTGCATACAAACATCTATTTCTTGCCCTTCTTCTTCTTCTTGACACTGCTCGTCCCACTGTTGACTTTGGGTACTTCAGCCTCCACCAAAACACCATCATCATCACTGCCTGCCGTTACTGACGGTGCAGCCGGCACTGCAGGCGCAGCAGCTGGCTCGCTCTTTACCGGCGTAGCTGCTGCAGCAGCAACTACAGGAGCAGCAGCAGGAGTGGTAGTACCGGTGCTGGTGGTAGTGGTGGTAGTACCCTTCTCAGCATCCAGCTCCTTCATAAACCCCTCCTGTATCTCCGCCCTCCGTCTCGTCCACCATTCCACTTCCTCGCTGACCTTGGACTGATACTCGTCTATACGTTGACGGAAGAGATTGTTCTGATCCATTTCGCGCGCAGACTGGAAAATGACTTGACCCCAGCCGGGGGCGTAGGCGTTTGCCTGCACATTCCTCGTCAGCTCTATGCTACTTTAAAGAGAAAGTGAGTAATTGGGGGAGACGAACCTCTTGTACAACATCACGCACTTCCTCCTCCATCTCCTTCTCCGCCCTCAAAAACCGTTGCCACAAATCATCGCCCACACTCCCTCTCTGCAACAGTAACGACAACGCCTGTTTCTGGTCTCGAATGGCAATGACTCGTTTTATATCTTCCGCGGCGCGACGCAACAGTGCAGCTTTGAGGACCGTTTCCGGAACGGCGGTGGTTTTCTTTTCTTTACTACCTCCTGTGGTTGCGTTTGAGCTTGGTTGCTCGAGGTGGAGGAGGGAGAAGTAGATGTCTCTTTGGAGGTGGGATGGGAACCATGGTTCGAGGGAGAGGGCTCTGACTGTTCTTGGCGTTAGTATCTTCATAGAGGCTGCACTCTAGACAGAGTAAGAGGAAGTGGCGGACCTGATTTTCTTTTGCGGTAGAGAGATGAGAATGTCGCGAGAGAGCCGATTAGAATGCCTAGGTAGGCGAAGGGTATCGCGAGGCTGATCCAGTCAACCATTTTGGATGCTGGCTTTTTTTTTTGTATTCAGGACAATGGGTGTAATTTGATTTTGATCTCGGACGGTAAGTTGTAGTAACGCGCACTGTTTAATGTGGTGAAAGGTGTGTAGAGTTGGTATTGTTGAAGTTGAAGGTGTACAATGGATATGGAATTGCTTATGCTGATCGGCGGAGAGTTTTCGATCTCCCATTGGCTGACGCACGGGAAAGGCCAGGTTGGTTCTTCGGAGTCTGAACCCTAACCCAAGCAACCCTAGTACATGTGATTGATGCTCAATTTCAGTTCATTTTATAACAATATCATATCATATTACAATACCATCTAAAGCAACGCTTCAAACACCACATGCGACTAGCACACGACAAGACAAAACAAACATGCAACCACGTCCTCCCAAATATAGTAATATTAATGCCAAATGTACAATGGAACAAAACAGTTCCTCGAAAAATAGACTCAGAAGACCGCATAAATAAGAATGAATCGACGTGATAGTCAGTCAGCTCATAGATTGTGAGGCGCTATTACCCCCCTCGAAGTCAACTGCTCCTTCGTAGGCTGGCTCATGGACATAAATTCCTGGTTTTGCTGCATGTCTTGAAACACATTGTTGAATTCTTCCTGCAGCGAGACAGCGACTTTGGTCCGGTCCCATTCGCCGCGCTTCTTCCAAAGACAGTCCATCAAGTGGGTGTTGATCTGCTCCAGCTGTTCGACCGTGAAGCCACTTGTGCGTAGTGTCAATTCTGTGCGGAGTTTGTCGATGTAGCCGTGATCAATGACAAGGCGCGGTAATTGTTCTTCGTTGTTTAGGAGAGACTTGATATCCGCTGGTGGTGCAGACTGTCTTGGAGCAGTACCTGGTCGTTGGAGACCGCGTGATTGACTTCCGTTCATATGACTGTTCTGAGAATATGGGTAATCTGACTGGGGTTAGCTAAATTCATCTGGATGATTCGAGAACAGAATTACCTTGCTGGGTATCGGGAAGATGCTCTTCCTGAGAAATACGGTCAGGATATGAAGTCAAGTCGGGGTAATCCACGCGTGGTCCGCTTCCAGCGACAGGACTTTGTGTATGCATTTGCGGCCCAGTCGACTGATCCGTCTTCTTGTCAGAGGTCGTTTGTGTAGTAGAAGCATCATTACTATAGTCATTTGGCTGAGATCCAGGAGCCATAGGTGTCATTGGCGCCTTTTGTGATAGACTCGAAATGCCGGATTCTCTCCTGATTTGAAGCGATGGTGCAGTGTTTGACAATGGGTGTTTTGGCTGGGCTGACTGGCCAAAAGAACTGTTTGCTGTTAGACGACCAGAGAAATCCAGCTCATCTGAATTCGTCATGAGTGTATCTCCATCTTCTACGCGAGACTGGTCGCTCTTTGAAGTATCATTTTGGTTCAGGTCATCGCCGCTACCACCATGGTGGCCATTGCTCGCAGAAACGACATTTGAAAGACGAGAAGGTGTCGTGGGCCTAGCTCCATTGACAAAAGTTTGACCCAGGACGATAGGTCCCGAGGATAGACTGGAGTCGGTGTTTCCATGCGGTACATTGCTATTCGGTGGAGGCATGTCAGTTGAAGGGTTGGTCTTCTTAGCGCGATCGAGAGCTTCTTTCTCGCGTTCCATCTCTCGATTGTAAACAGCCTCACATTCTGCTACCAGGGCGGGATCTGTCTGCTCGATACCACCAATGTCCACTTCCACGTTTGTCAAAAGTTCGTTAGCCCGTAGTAGACGCTCCTGATCGCCCAAAGTGCGAGCATCCTTGGCAATTCTCTTGATGTCAGCCAGAAAGTCCTTGGGCCTTTTGTAGTAACCATTGGAAAGACGCTTCTCAATAGTCACGATTTCCAAGTTGTAGAAGAATCTACCAGTTGCAGTCTCCTTCAAACCGGGAACTCCATGCTTATCTTGAGCCTTCTCAAAGGGCCGGAATACCGTTTGTTGTTCCAATGGCAGATCGCTCGTAAGAATGGAAGGGTCTTCCTCTTCGAATAAGTAGCGAATTTGAGCATCGTCAATCACACCAGTCCTAAATCGCTTATACTTTTTAATCTGGTCCATGATAGGCTGAATTCTGATTTTCAAGAGATTCAATGTCTGGCGATCTTTTCTCCTCTGTGCTTTCTGTTGCTCCTTGCTCAAGGGTGGTGCTGGCTTTGGGGGCGGAGGAGGTGCGACTTCAAGAGTCTCCAACCTTCTCTTCTTTCGGTTCTCTGGGTCGGGAAAATCGAGTGGTGACGTCTTTAGATAGTCTGCTATCCTGCCAAAATACTCGTACCGGGCAGGCTGGCCGGGTGGACGAAGAGTATAGAGGTTCTTCTGCGAGTAACCAAAGAGCGACTTCAACATTGTTGGATCATGAGAATCTTCGCTATCTTCAAGTACTCCAAGAAGTAAAACCGGGTCTGTCGGGGGTATAGAACGGAGAAGGCCATTGAAAGTAGACACTACCACCGGGCCTACAGTATCGTACCATGTTTGCACATTCGGAATGTAGATGACACTTGGTTTATGACGCTTAACCTCAGCAAACAGTTGAACGACAGTAGCTTCAGGCGATCTCGTAGAGTCGCTAAGAAGAGTTGGAAGATCAAAAGACTGAACGTGAAGACCCTCGAAATGGTGAAGAATTGCACCAGCGAGGTACTGCTGCCCCATTCCTTGTGATCCTCGAATGAGAAGTCGTGGTCTGAATATGCGAGAAGTCTCGAATTCTTGGTGCATTTGCTCCCTCTGGAAACTTGCGCCACCATGATGTTCTTCAAATTCGGCTTCCTCCAGAGCTGTTAGCCGTTTCGATTGAGGAAGAATGTTGGCGAGGATATGCTTGAGCTCTACGAAGCGATCACGCAACAAGGGCTCAACACTTTTAGGCAATGGTGTAGCTCCTGATGATGTAGATCGTTCGGATGACGGAACGATCTTCTTGATAGAGATCATGAAATCCTTTGGCGTGACTTCGATCGTCTTGGGGTCAATGAGTAGCTTTTGGCTGGATTTGTAGATCTGTGGATACCGTCTTTGCACTGCATTTAGAGCTGATTCTGTGCAGAGAGCACGAAGATCAGCACCACCATAGCCCTTGGTCAACTCGGCCAATTCATCCTTGATAGGTTCTGGCAGAGGCGGATCCCAGTTCTTGGTGTGAATGTCTAGAATCGCACGTCGGCCGTCCTTGTTCGGCAAGGGGAAGTAGAATTCACGATCGAATCGACCAGGGCGACGCAAAGCAGGATCGATCGAGTCCGGTCGATTGGTCGCTCCAATAACGATGACCTGACCTCTACCATCCATACCATCCATCAAAGCGAGCAGAGTCGAGACAATAGATGCATGGATCTGCTCTTGCTTGCTTGATCTTACGGGTGCAAGTCCTATGTTCGGTCAGCAAATGGAGTCATGTGTGTAGATCCCAAAGCCACATACCATCAATCTCATCAAAAAAGATGATACTCGGTTGGGTCTTGCGAGCTTCCTCAAAGAGCAATCGCAGTTGTCTTTCGGCCTCACCAACCCATTTACTCAAAGCATCGGCGCCCTTTCTCATGTAGAATGTAACCTTTCGCCCTTCGGAACTGACACTTGACGCGAGAGCACGCGCCATCAATGTCTTACCAGTACCGGGAGGCCCATGAAACAAAACTCCACGCGGCGGCACGATGTGAAAGCGCTGGAAGATCTCCGGATACAGTAAAGGTAAGGCTACCATTTCTTTCAATTGGTCAATATGGCCCTGCAAACCACCCACGCTGTCGAAATTGACGTTTGGATCGATACCCAGAGGGTCGGCATCAGCCAATGCTTGTTTATCTTTGACTTTTCCAAAGTTGGCAGGCGTTCCTGAAAGACCTGGAGCAGCGGCTTCTGCATTGTGAGCTTGAGCAGGCGGTAATGCTATGCCTCCAGGACCCGGAGCGAGGGCTCCTGATGCTGTCGGACCACCTTTTAGCTGCATAACATCGTCGTCGCTGCTATCGCTATCGGCATTGGCAGTGGCTCCAGGGGCGCCAGGAGGTCCCAGTATAGCAGCAGGTCCACCACCACCAAAGGGGCCGGATGTCGAGAAGAGAGTGCGTTGCCAGGCTCCGGTTGCACCACGTCCACGACGGGAAGGAGACTCGTTTACTGCAAGTTCACCCTCCTCTTCTTCAATAGGTAGGATCAAGTCTGGTCGAATGAGACGATAATCAACGTCCTTTCTGCTACGGCGGGGCTTGTCCTCATACGTGATGGTTTCGACGTTCCGCCGGCGACGACGTGATGGTTGCAAGTCCTGAAGTTCCTCGGCTATCTCTTCCGCTTCATCAACGTATACTTCGGAATCGCGTCCACGAGACTGTGATTTCCGGGCACGCAAACCAGGTCGTCTACCGTTGCTGCTATTATCGTCTTGCGCTGTTTGTTCCTTGCGGGGCGAAGCATTCGAGCCAGATTCAATCAAGTCGTCGTCCTCGGATTCTTCTTCGCCTGGTTCGAAATCAGAACTGTCATCTTTGTTGCGTTGAGATGAGCGTGGCGGTTGTTTTCGGCTGCGCCTGCCTCTAGAACCATCTTCTGCTTGTGAATCTGGCTCGTGGGCGGGAGACTTTTGGGTCGGTCTATTCCTTCTCCGTGTGACTGGCCCTTCGTCTTCATCTTCGTCGTCCTCGCCTTCCGCTTTTGGTGCTTCATTGTCGGATTCCGGTATAACACCATCATCGGCCATTTCAACGTCGGCATTCTCAGTGTCTTTTGGTACATCCTCATCATAGTCATTCTGAGGGTCGCTTTCTAGGACCTCCAATTGAGACTGCTTCATTTCGGCACTTTCATCGATGGACCTGACGTTGCTGGATGCGTTTTCGTCTTCTTCCTCAATTGGAGCCGCCCCTGCCACAGTCTTCGAGGCGCGGCGTGTGTTGCGAGATCCACTAGCCGCAGCAATTATACCCTCCTCGATGGTTTCTACATGCCGTCCCGAATTGGTCAGTGCATAGATGTCCTCGGAAGGATCACGATTATGGCGTGTGCTGCGTCTGGTACGCTGATTCTCGTCAAGGGCCGCTTGTTTCTTTGCAGCCGTGCTGAATTTAAGCGTAATCACGTTTCTTCCAGTCTTAGGAGCAGGTTTCGTTTCTTCTTCATCGTCATCTCCGACTTCTTCTTCTTCTTCATCTTCCTCCTCCTCCTCCTCCTCCAACGGTTCCTCGTCATCAGAGTCCTCCTTGTACAATGGACGCTTTTTCACAGCCTCTCGACGTCTAAGGCCCCTAGCATTCTTCTCGACATCGCCAGCCTCTTCTTCCGATTCTTGATAAGACAATTCATCGTCCTCACTTATAAGGTCGTCATCTGATACAATATCGTCGTCGTCACGCCGTCGCCGTTTCTTAGCAGGCTTTGACTGTTTCTTGGACTTGCGCGACGATCTTGATGGTGGTGCGGGGTGATCACTGTAGTCATCATCGTCGGAGTCGGATTTGTTAACTATCTCTTCGAGAGTACGTTTGGATGAATGGCGAGCCATTGTGCTTGATGTTTTGCCCCTTCCCCTATTTCGTGGGCGTTAACCAGACAGCCTGAAGCTTGGTATCGAAGATCAGCCAGTCGACCTCGAAAATTCGAGTAATAGTGATATGTCACGAATACCGAAGCTCTAAACGATCATGGCATGGCAGTATCGAACGAAGCGTTCTGGACAAGGCACCGAGTATCGATCTATGAATAGTCATGTGTGTTAGCATAACAAAAAAAGTTGATCAAAGTTGCGACGATGGTATGTTCATCGAAGCTATCGAGTTGTTGGGGAGAGAGCTGGTTCCGAAGCCAGTCGGGAGCAACAGGCGGGTACGCGAAGAACAAGCAGGAAACATCCAAGAAATGGTCGCACGGTTCAGTTTGGAAGGTACTCACCGGTTCGGAAGATAGCAGTGTCAAAAATGAATTTGTATTTGATACACTGACAAAGCGAGAGATACTGAGGGTCACCCAACGCAGCGAGGACAATAGCAAAGAGGCGTCGACGATTGACAGCCAGAATGAATGAATGAATGGCGGCTGGGGGCAGGACACGGGCCACTTCGCATGCCCGAGCCACATTTCGCTCTGTCTTGGCACAACAGCCGCGCTGTGCACCGCCGCAGTTAATCCTAATCGGGTGCTAGCGCGGAATAACATGATCGGTGCCTGGCAAATGTGGCTGCCAAGTTGGTCGCTGTTCCTGATACCACCGCAAGTTCGCCCTCAAAGCATTCATCTCAAGTCGCCGTGATTGTCGAAGGGTTTCAAGTTTAACAACCACGATACCATCAATAACGAGTCATGAATTTGCATACACGTGACCGATATTGTACCTCTCCAGGGTCGCGCCATATTGGGGCCATGTAAAAAGAAGAAAAGAAGCTACACAACAACCCCGCACGAGCTACGCAAGTAAAAGAAATATTCAGAAAAGGAAAGCTCTGGCGGCTATCGCATTTTTAAGGTGTTGTGGTTCTTCCCCACCGCGTCTATCCCAGCCCAATCCAAGCGCCGTGAGGTCACGTGTTTCCTCTTCATCGAACCGTAACTTGCTCTTCCAACATACGTACATACATCTACAGACCGAAGAAGAGAAATAAACAACGATGTTTTCAAGAAATAAGCTCCGCCTTGACATATCCCGCCAATTCGGCGCATCGCTTTTATCCCAAACATCACAATTACCTCGTCGAGGATTCACATCATCACTCCGACGATCTCAACAACCACAACAACCACAAAAGCCAGCAAAATCAGAAAGCAACACATTCAAAGAAGGCGTCCGTCCTTAAATTCCATGATGGCAAAAATTCCCGCTAATCGAATGCCAGATGTCAGCATACCGCCCCTTTGGCGCACCGTTTCTCAAAGTCTTTCTCGGCGCCATCTTCACGTATCAAGTGATTTACTATGTATGGATGAAGCTAGAAACGAGTGAGAAGAAGTTGTTGAAGAATGGTATGTTTCTGTTTCTTTGTTTATAGCCTGTGTGAATAGCATGTCTGATGGATTGAGTAGAGGAGATTCGAGGGTTGGAGAAGGAGGCCAAGACGTTGGCTGCTAATGCGAGGTCTTGAAGTGTACGCAAGAGACCGTGTGTATTGTTATGTTGTGTATGATTATTTTTAAAAGGCGAATCGCTCTTTTTATCAACGCATCCTCCTGAAGATGCGTGACACCCGGATGGTCTCCATGTAAACCGTATAAGTCATGAAGAAAACTCAATATGAAAGAAAACTACAAATATCCCAGTCCTGCACCACTCACACCCTCCAAATCAGCCCGAATCTCCCACTCATCCGCACCCACTCTGCCCGCAATCTCCAACTTCCGTGACCGGCTCAAATCCAACCATCTCATCAACAACTTCCCATCAATCATGCCCCTACCCACAACACCATCACTCTCCACAGCCCGATAGGCGCGCGGGTTTAGGCCACATGGGTGCTCGAGGGTATTACTTAGCTGCGACTGCAGAGCCGCTAATCGTCGGTAGGATTCTTCAGATAGAGATGTAACGAGGGCCATGGATCCGGATTGCGTAGTTATGAGCGCTTGGTGTAAGGGCGTGTAGGAGTCTATGTCCATTGCGTCGGAGGACATGATTGCAACTTCCGAGGAGACGGCAGTGCGTGGAAGGAGGGTGAGGGTAGATGCGAAGTGGCCCATGTGGAATTTGCAGCGGTTGAGGAGGCGGTCGCCGTTTGACGATTTGGGGTCTGTTCGATACTTTTAGTATGAGTGAAAAGAAAGGCTGGGTAGAGTGTTTTCGTACCCTCCGGATCATATTGAAGAACATGCAGGTTGCAGTCACTGTCTGCAACGAGGATATAAAGTTTCTTGCCGTCAGGCAGGAAATCGGCAGTTACCACTTCTAGCTCATCCAAGTCTTTTCCAAAGAGCGTCATTTTATATGGTTCTTCCTGCATTGCCAGAATCAGTCAGCGCAGTCTCTTGCAGTGGGGCATTGGTGGAGGCATACCGAATATCCAGTAAACCACAACCCCTTCAACGCATCTCCGACGAGACACATGCCTGTACCTTTCAACTCCTTGATGACGCTGACGTAGCATTGCACATCAATAAACGCCACAGGTAACAAGCTCCCATCGTCCTTCAACCCTCGCACCATACACTTCTGTCCTTGCGCAACAATCATAAATCCTTGACCTCCAATCCCAGAAATCCCGGTCACGGCACCTCTAATTGATTCCTCGCCAATGAGTTTAAGCTTGAGATTCGTTCCCGGTTGGTCCGGGTCGGGAACGACGTCAATCACATCAAAGACGTATACGTTTCCTCTGGCTGCGATGTCCTCACCCTTGGCGTATGTGGTACCTACGACGATCATGTCCTTCCGCCTCCCGGTTTTCTCGGCAATTTCGAGATTAATGTTTTCGACGGCGGTGATGCGTTCTGCGGGACCAAAAGTATGGCTGTGACTGTTAGATTTCTGTATATCGGATCAGTTCATAAGACTGACCTGTCGATTACTTTCCAGTTACTTGGATTGAGCAGTCTGATAGAGCCTTGCGCGACTTTAGGTGGTAAAGAAATCTCTGCTAGATTGTCAGATACAGCCAGCAGCGAACATGTCAAATACTGACCCTCAGTTGCCCATTCAGGATGTAACTCGTCGTCGTCGGGCAATTTAAAATCCTCCTCGTGGGTCGTACCAACAACATATGTCCCGGATGCCGTAGAATAAGCAAGATGATCAACCTGTTCATTCAGAGGTATCCTGCGAATTGGCCACGAAAAGTCGAGTCGTGTGTTATTCTGCAACTGGCAAGTTCGGATAACGCGCTACCACCATCAGTATCTTGAGCTTCCACAAGAAAAGAGGGAATTACCTGGTTGTCAACGTATATAAGACCTCTTTCGCACCCAGCACTGTCAAACCCACTGATACCACGGATAAAGTCGTTCTTGATACTATGCACATGAGGCAGGCTTTTGGATGTCCTAACAATCAAGCTTGGAGACGCCCCAGACATTACGACTGCAGAATAACCACCTATGTCTGACAGGCGACGAAGTCCTGGCGTTCTTTGCTGTGAAGCAGATGCTGCTGCTTCCAATGGTACCTTGGGCAAGAAATGGTTTGTTTCTTTTATATACTTTATGTCACCACTGCTCTTTTCTTCGCTGCTGTTTTCGCGGAATGGTTTGTAGATGATGAGATCGTCGGTGGCGGTTCGTATCTATCCAGGTTAGACAAAGTACATATGATCCACGTGGGAGCCATACGATCAAATAAGGAGACACCGTTGGTAGTTCGCCCAAGTCTGCTACCAGAAGCTCTGCGATGGTCTCGCGAGAGTTAAGACGCCTCGTTGGTGGGGCTGATGAAAGAATGGACGATACATAATCAACTCCTTCTGTCACAGAAACAAGTTCCATGGTGGGTAGACGAAACATCTAAAGGAATTAGCAACCTGGGCTACCAGAGATAGACTCCACTTACAAATAGTTTACATTCTTGATTGAGCAAGAACATATAAGCAGTCCCTGCCGTATGACCCTCTTCAAAGACTTTATGTTTATCCGTGTATACACATCCGCAGAGCCAGGATTGCGAGGACAAAGTCTCGGGTTGATTCAACTCATCCAGATCACCGCTCTCATCTGAGTGAAGGAGAAGAACAGAAGAGTCGTCTCTGATGATGAGGAGATACGGGTCTGCAAAACTAGCACTAACTGCGAATCGCTCGTCGCCCTCATCCTCATCCCAGACGGGATATATTTGAGCCATACCGAGATCTAACAACAATTCAAAGTCAATGACAGCCAAATACTGCTTCTGTGCTTACTTACTCATGTCATATATCCTCACTTCGCCTGTCAGCACCTGCACAACACGGCTATCTCCAGCGAGAGTACCGATATCAATGGTAGGGTCTTTATTCGGGTTGACATCCGGAGCGTTGAAAAGCTCTAAGTTGCCTTCATTGACTGCATAGACAACTGTTTCCTCATTCTCCGGTGGGTTCGCCCTGGTAACAATAACATAAGATGGGTTGTCTTCGTCTGGATTTCCATGTCCGACTTTTGTGTTGTTCGTATGTACGTTCCAGACAGAGTCAGCAGATTCACCCTCTAGAGTAAAATTATCATCCAGATGAAGTGTGCGTTGCAGCAAAGCAACCCCCCCACTTCTGCCAGAACCGTAAGCTGCAGCAAGCTCCAAGTCGCTCACTTTTTGTTGCGCGTCCTCCGCATTAGAGTCTCTGCTAGCGGGTTTTCCCACAGTGACGGCGCGCAAAGGTCCTAGGCTGAGCAATCTATCAATCACTTTAAATGTGTAGCTTTCAGAGGTTGTGCCATTCGACACGGCTTTATTGGCTGCTTCCTTTGGCGCTGAAGAATATAGATCATCTTCGTAAATGTCGTCGTCCTCTCCATCGTTCATATCCTCGTCGAAATGATCTCGATCTTCATTCTTGCTCTTTTTCGAGGCTGCCGATGGAAGACCACAATCAAGAAGAACCGATTCGGCATCTTCACTTCCAATGAACACCTTGCCAGGGCTGAGAGCGACGGCGCATGAAGCAGCAGCGCTGACAACGTCGCCTCCGGAATCGGCAGGTACCCTGGATACAACAAACCCAGATACTGATCTCCCATCTATCTTGAAGTGAACCAAAATCAGCTCGCCCGTCGAGAGAGTTAGAAGAATGTCGCTGCTCTCGTTGTTGATAACCTCGCCGACTGAGCCTTCCAGTCGGAGGCCCAAATCGGACTGGTCTACCATAGGAAATGCTGAGACCTGCTTAGCAAATTCATTGACCGCCACGGAACTAGCCTTTCCAGATTGATCAATGTGTATCAACTCATTAGGTCCAATGAGCAAAGCGCCACCGATAGGAGGGGGCAGAGCCATGATGTCTAGTAAGTCGCTAGGTAGTTTCGATATAGACAACAGAGGTGTAGAAGCACGTTGTTCCAGATCTAGTGTAAACACAGAATACACTACGACATCTTTGCGTTCTTCCAGTAAAGCCGCCGAGGTGGCGATGGGCGAATAAAGGATACCAAATGTGGGCTCTCGATATTCATGCAGAAATGTCAGTCCAATGGGATGTATCAAAGTCGGATCCAGAGCAGTCAAAGGCAGAACAAACGAAGCGGCATACGGTGTCTGATGGTCGCCCTCCGTCTTCTTGCTGTCGGTAGAAAGCTTCTTGTTCTGAGCGGTAAAATCATCCATATCCATATCAGGGTCGTATTCGTCCATAACCAAGTCATCTCCAGCCTGGTGAAATGGCAAAATAGCCAGATTCCGCCTTCCAAAATTGAGTAGAGCGCATCTGCTACTGGGGTCCACGGTGAGATGGCTGTCGCATTGGCTAAGATCGGGCACCCAAGGGCTGAGAGTAATATCCTCTTTCTCATAGTAGTGGATTGATACAGTCGAAATACCCCGTGTCTCGGGATTCCACTCGATCAGACTGAGTTTAGCATTTCTGAACGACAAGAGAAGGGCGTCTCCTCCGCTTTTTGATTTGAGGATTTTGACCGGAGATATATCGGTCACCGTTCCGTAGAGATCATATTCCGCGTGCAAATGCAATTTTATGGCCCCATTCTGGACATTATCACCCGCCTTTTGGCCATTGTCCAGTATTGGAGTAGTAGCTGTGTTGGTGATGAGGGTGTAGATCTGCAGGAGAGATGTCTTGACGACAATGAGGTTTTGCGCCGTGGCTGAAATGAATGCAGCAGAAACAGCATGCGTCACTCCCGAAGGAGGTAGCACTTCAGTATAACATTGCATTATCGGGATGCTTGAACTGGTTCAAAGCTTTCACTGACGTTCATACGCCCGGCATGATTCAATGTATTCGAAGGAAATGAATCTCGAACTCCGTCAATGATTGTCAAAACTAACCCTAGCCTGTAGATCAAATATCGCTTCTCTATTGATCTTTTCGTATTATCATGTGTTCATGTAAAGCTGAAGCTTAATGCTCTGCTTTCGATGAAGACGATGGATGTTGAAAATGATCGTCCAATGAAACAACGATCTTTGTTTTTATTAGTTTTCTGACGGGGAGCTCCAGTTCCTACGGCGAGCCACAAATAGCTGGGACGCAGAATGCTGTATTCGTATTGTCATTACGTCTATCGTATCTTTGGCTGTCAGGAATCGGTTCAGTATCTCGAAGCCGTCTTAAGATTCTTAACACATGTAGGCGGAATTATTATCGCTATACATATGATCAATCTGTACCAACCTTGATGATCAGTCAAAAGAGAAAAGACCAAAGACTGGTGATATTGCCCGAATTCTTCAAGTTGCCTTACAATTCAGGCAGGCATTACATCATCACCTCCCGTGAATTCCCAATCATCAACAGCCTGACAGAGTTTCGCATTTGCAACAACTATCCACTTCTTCAATCCTTCACTTCACATGGTTTGATGCTTGCGGCTTCGTTTTATAGCTTCTCAATCGGTTGATTTACGACCAGCCTGCAAACATGGCCGGTATACAATCATCACTCATATGGATCGTCTATGCGATCGTTGTCGCGATCCTGCTCGCCGTCGCCTCCATCTTCATATACATCTACCAAACGCCTCGGGATCGATCGCCGCTCGTGACAATAGTCTCAATTATTACAATTACAGCTCTCCTCGCAACCGTGCTACTTCAACCCGTTGATGTCGCTCTCGTATCATCCACCACTTCGTCCAAGCTCGGCCGTCGGAAAGATTGGGCCTCACAAGAGGAGGTGGACAAGATAGTGTTTTCGCTGAGAGTGGTGTATTATCTACTCTATTCCTTGGATGCAGTGCTATGCTTGTTGGTGGTGCCATTCACCTACTTTTGGTATGAAGAATACGACGAAGTTGCGGTGCAGGAGAGGGAACAGACATTTGGAAAGCGCCTCTGGGGTGCTTTCAAGTATACGATCGCTTTCGTTCTTCTTGCTGTTATCCTGTTCCTTGCCGGATTCTTTATTCCTATCAAGGGCATACCGGAGGACAAGGACTTGGATTTCTTTAAAAGATTGTTGACTGAAAATCGTGAGCTCAACTTTCAAAGATAAATTTCCAAATCTTCCGTGCTAACTTCTGACAGACGGCGAGAGAGCACTCACGTTCGCATTGGGTTTACTCCTCACGCTGGGAACACTTTTGTACGTCGTATATACTTCGGTTGGCTTCGCATTCCTGCCTATTACGCTCATCAAAACCGCGCCGTCAATCTCCAATCCAACGCTGAGAGCAAATACCACAACGCAGCTCGAGAGCAACCGCGAACGTCAGCGCCAACTCAATGCCCGATGCGGAGGAGACGCCGACCAATTATCATCCAAAGACCGCAGGGAACTAGATGGCTTGGTGCGAGAAGAACGCACACTGATCCGGAGACAACGTTTGATCGAGGAAGCACAGGGCGAAGGACGCAGCTGGTTGATCCGGGCATGGTTCAAGATCGAGGCAGTATTCCGACCTTTCAAGCTTCTAGGAGGAATACTACTACTTCTCGTCGCAATCTTCATCTGGGTCTCTATGCTCCTTACAGCAATCGACAAGGCCAAAAACTCGGTTTGCAAGCATAACTGCGGATACATTCTGGGACATATCAATGTCTTTAATCCGATCAACTGGATCTTTGTACGCGCTGCGCGCGTCTTTCCGGTAGACTACGTGCTATTCGCATTGCTCGTTCTGCTATTTTTCAGCAGTTCTGTCGTCGGTATAGCAACTGTTGGCATCCGATTCCTCTGGATCAGAATCTTCCAAATCCGCAAGGGCCATACTTCACCTCAGGCACTGTTATTGGCGACTGTAATGTTGACCTTGATTACGCTGGCCCTGAACTATTCCATGTCAATGATCGTCGCCCCTCAATACGCAACATTCGGCCCACAGACATTCTGCGACAAACCAACCTACCACCCCGGCGCACAACCCGACTGCTCTGATGACAAGGACAGGGATCTTATCAAGCCATGTACGGAACTAGCCGACAACCCAGCTGCGAAAGAAGTATGCACTCCAAGTGTAGTCAGCACATTCTTCAACAGAGTTACATTGAACTTTCCGTATTTCGGAGTCATTATTTTCTGGGCTCAGTTCGCTTTTCTAGGTATGACTCCCCATGTTCTCTTTTTATATCTAGGAGATGCTAATGATGTTAAAATAGGTCTGTATCTGATCATCGTTGTCGCCTCATTGTTCCGTACTCCCAAACTCGACGAGCGCCAGATCGATGAAGATGCCGAGGAGGCCGAAGAGGAAGGCCTCTTGGCCAGTACAGGACGACGATTCAATGCGACATGGCAAGACATTCGAGGTCAAGAAGACTCTGCTTAGCTTATATTTTGATATGTATGATGATGACTTTTGGGCTGAATCTTATGATGTATGATTTCCTATTCAGAGGATAATAATATGACAGTATGACTACGAGCCCCCGTATTTGACAGCCTTATGCCCCGAATCCCCATCCTCATCCATATGCATTTCCCACCAGCATCGAACACAAAACAGTTGATCTCCTTCGCAGTCCAGGCATTTCAGTTTCGCAGTATCGTAGCATATACAACAACAGTCTGGCGTTTCGTCGTCGTTCCGTTTGATCCGGTCCCCAGGTTGAGTGTTTGGTGCTGATGGGAGGGAGAGTGCTGCTAGGCGCGATGATAAAGTATCTTCATCGCCATCGGCAGCCTCTTTGGGAGAAGGGGTGCTGCTATTTTCTGTCGGTGATGCGGGGGGCGGATTCTCTGCAATCTCTTTCAAGAGATTCTCAACATATTTTGCGGCTTCTGCTTCTTCTTTTTCTTCGTCAGTGTTGGAGTCGTCTTCGCTGCTGTCGATATCTTTCAGGAAATCCGGAAGATCTTCCTCTTTCGTTTTTATACAGCTGCTTTGAGGTGATATGTCGATGTTCGGTTCGGATTCTGTGGTAGAAGTCTGTTGAATGAATTCGTATGCATTGCCGAGAAGATCCCGGGTTTGACTCTCATCGTTTCCTGCCTTCTTCTCGAATTGCGTCCCCGTATGATCCGAGATTTGATTATTGCCATCCCCCAAACTCGCGAGTAAATCTTCAATGGCATCTCCATCCAACAAGGACTCGGGCGCTATAGCATCATCTTCTGAGAACAATGATCCCGTCGACAGACCATCTAATTGCGATCTAGACGTCGCTGCAGGAGCTAAAGCGCTGGAACTTTCAGCCCCTGCAAAATGGTCTAGAGGTGAAGTAGTGTTTAGTACCACATTCCTTTACGTCTAATCAATCAGTGATCTAGTCAGCGATATAGCGGAAGATGGTGCACCTTTGACGCTCAAGTTGCACTGTAGACGGCTTCAGCGCATTTAGCCGTTCTAGTAAGCGCTTATCCTCATTATGAGGGACGTCAGCCATGTCGATGACAGACTATTTGATGAGGTTGTCGGGTTGATGATGAAGTAAGTAGTCGAGGGAAGTGGAAGAGACAGCTGCCCCGCCCCACACAAGCTCCAACAAGCTATTCATTTGAGCAGCGCCAACGCGCTCTCGAATGCTTTGACAACGTTTGCATCTAGAAAAAATTGAGTATGCTGTGTCGAATAGTCGTTCTCGTAAAGGTGGCTTACAGTGTTCTTTCTTCTCTTCGAGCTCCCGTTCAGAATTCTGGACGTGTTGCATCCGTGTTTGAAATCTGCTGGCTGTTTAGGTACAATGTCAAGATATGAATTGGTCAAGATATACTATACCTTTTGTAAGACCGATCCTCATCTCGAGACACCGTAACCTGAGTCCATATCTCGAAGACCTATACCCAAGAGACCCGTTAATCAATGCACATTACAGGAAGTGATACCGGTGAATTACCTTGAGTAATTCCATGGTCTGATGCTGAAGATCTTTGTCGAGTTGCTCATGTTCTTTCAATGCACTGGAGAACATTTCCAGAAGCTGATCCCAGCTACATTTTTGAAGATCCTCGGGCTGTAGGGATAGGTCACCAAGGCCGCCTTTGGCTGCCGGTTGGGAGGGTTGCTGGGAGGTCATGTTGATTTCAAGTAGTGGCTTTATTCGTTGATGCAGGTGTCTGTCAGGATAGATAGGGGAATTCAAGAACTGAAATACTCAATTGTTGTGTGTAGTTGAAGCAAGTAAAGATGGAAGAAGCTGAATTGGTTTACGCTGTCTTGTAAACAATTGTGTATTGATACCGTACGGTATTTTGCGGAGGACATCTTCGCCGATGTCACAAGCTTCACTTCATTTCACCAACAGCACATTCAACGTTCGACAAAATACAGGGTCGCAATACACGAACGCTCAATTGGACTTTGATTTAGCTAATTTCAGTCTTGCCGAGTATAACCAAGCAGCCCTCCACTCGAATTGACGTAGTCGCGAGCCATTCGCAAAATGTCGCTCGCAACAAGAAGATACGTCTCAACAGCTACCAAGACGTCAAAATGTCTGGTTCGGCCAATTTTCACACTCAACAGGCCGCAATACAGCGTCGCCGTTAACGAAACTTCGTCCAAACTTCAAATACAGCCCTCAATAAGTCCCCGCATCACAAGAACACCCACCCATCTCCAACGACACACCTTCACAACCTCCGCCGTTCTAAGCAAGAAAAAAGACAAAAACAAACGCAGCGATGATAGCGACTCTTCCCCCGCAGCAGCCGCAGCTGGCGGAGCCGGAGGCGCAGACCCCTTTGATTTCTCACAACTACAAACCGGCATCTCAGACGCCCTGACACGATTAAAAGAAGACCTACAAAAATTACGGTCAGGCGGCGGCGGCCGACTCAATCCCGAAGTCATTGAGCAATTGCGCGTGAATCTAGTCAAGGGGAGCAATGAGACGGTACGATTGAGCGAGGTTGCGCAGGTGGTGCCCAAGGGCGGACGGGCTGTTGCTATTATCGTCGGTGAAGAGGATGTACGTCCCCTGGCCTCACGGATTTGCACGTTTAGAGATATCAAGGGCTAATGATTACGTACCAGCACATCAAACCGGTGAATTCAGCCATAATCTCCTCCAACCTCTCCCTCACTCCTCAACCCGATGCCCACAACCCTCTCCAACTCAACGTGCCCATCCCACCACCAACCAAAGAATCACGCGACCAAGCCGTGAAAGCGGCCAAGGGGGCAATGGAAAAAGCTGCGGGTGCGGTCCGGAGTGCGCGCGCAGCCATCCACAAGAAATTACAGGACATGCAGAAACGCAAAGAGGCGAGACCGGATGATATTCGGAAAGCGCATGACCAGATGGAGAAGTTGGTTGAGAAGGCGCAGAAGGATGTCAAGGATACGTTTGAAGCTGCCAGGAAGGGAATGGAGCAAGCCTAGATTTCGGGATAAAGAAAAAGATATTGTGTTTCTATTGTACATTATACACGAAAAGAAAGTAAACAAGAACTGTATACTACATTTTCAGATCAGAAGACGAGAAATCAAGGCGTCGCTTGTTTAGCACGCTGCGCTGAAGCAAGCAATGATTGAAACTTGCTCATAAACTCCGCCTGCTTCCCCGTCATCCGATAAGTCTCGTTATTATAAAGTTGCCTCTGAACCTCATCCAAGACCGGATGACGCACAGTCCCCTTCTGCCATCCCTCATACTCACCGCGCACAATCTGTCCCACAAGAGCTTTCCTATCCTCGTCCTTGATGGACGCAAAACTCGAATCTTCGGGCTCAATAATGTCGCCTTTGCGCCGGGTCAATACGTCGGCGCGGTCCCGTGCTAGACGGGTGACCTCTGCCATGACGGTTTTCTTTTCTTCTTCGCTGCTGAAGAAGACTCGTTCGCCTTCAAAGAGTCGCTTGGCTAGCTCCTGTGGTGAGACGAAGCCATGTCCGTACCGACGACTCATCAGGTTCAATCGTTCCACGACAGTACCCGTTGATCCCGTTGTCCCCGTAGGTAAAGAGGGCCAAGTATCTTTGAGAGCGACCGCATCGTACGTAACAGGTGTGTATCGCACAGTCTTGGGCTTGTTGGCATCCTGCACTTCTTTGAAGACAGCGTCTATTTCGGCTTGGCGACCTGCTTCACTCGGGTCTTCGTTGTCATCACGTCTGCGTCGTTGACGTCTGGCACCTGCCGCATTGGCTCCACGGGCTTTGGCATTTGTCCTTCCTGCAGCTCCTCCTTTTCCTGCCGCCGCGGCTCCAGGTCGGCCTCGAACGAATGTGCCGCGTTTGAGTCGTAATTGAGGTGCGCGAATGACATTCGCCTGATCAGGAGCAACACGTCCTACGCCGAGGGATCGTGCATCGACGGGTCGTGGGCGAGGCGGTAGGGCTGTCCTTTTCACAAAGGATGGTTTCGAGCCAGCTTCATTCTGGTGCGAGGTGGTGGACGAGAATGCTCGTGTCGTCAAGCAGGCACTGCTCGCTTTTTGAGCGTGTAACGAAGAACAGTGAACTGTTCTGAAAGTATGTGAGCGAACCATTCGTTCCATTGTGATGTGTGGAACCCAATTGCTGGAAACAATTCTGAGACGGGGAGATACAACAGAAGTTGAGCGGATAATTGTAAAGTTCTCCGGGAATTTGGTCATGTGACCCGCTCCGAACACTAGGCTGATAAACAAGCATCATTTCATTCCCCTGCATCCAAATGCTATTTACTTCAAATATCAAATTGTTTTACACAATAGAGCTCTATCAATACACTTACTATTTGAGTCCTCCAAAACAAAAAGAAGAAAATGCTCCGCCGCAAACCAACAGCCATAACAATCACACCGGAAGACCTAATCGCATTCGAAGAAGAACGACTCCAAAAACTAGAGCAAGAAGCAGCCAACAAACTCAACGCCGAGGGAGGAGGTGAGGGTGACGCTCAATCTGAATCTACGCTCAATACATCGGGCAAGAAATATGACCCCAATGATGAGTTGAAGCCCTTACCCGGCGATAAGGCGAGGATTGTGAGGTCGAGGGATGAGAGGATTGGGGTTGGGAGAAGAACTTGATCCTTCTGTTTACCTTTCTTACGCTTCTCATGTTTAAGATTGGTTGTTCTTTGATCTGTAGATCTACTTGCGATGCGCCTATCATCCCGAACGAACGACTGCGCCGACTGCGAATAGGCGCTACGATCAGCTATCATCGAGCATATATCTGCGATCTACGAACATCGATTTACGCACTACGATATATCAATGATGAGACGATGAAAACAACCAACTTAATACTACTAATGGGTACACCAACCGCTCCCGTCACGCCACACACCGTGTAAATACATCCATGGGTATCAGCTCAACACTCATACATACACACACGTCAAAGATACGCAAAAGAGCAGAATATGTGAAAGGAGATTTAATGTACAAACAAGATCATGTTCGAATAACTTTGGGTATATGACGCAAACAGCCAGTCGAGATAATCATTTCTCGAGATATCGATCTTCATGTAGGCGAAACCTGCGCCGTATGCTTACATAGAATCCAATCTATCTTGATCGCTTGGCATTGTACTGTGTCATGTCAACCGAATTGTTCCATCTGCGTTTGATGCCATGCGGATCATAGACACTCGCAACACTCTGCTGCCAGTCTCGGGCCGTCATAATAGGCTGAATTGGCTGAGGATCGTAAGCCGCTTGAGGCATAGCTTGCAAGTCCATGGGAACCACTTTGCCTGCGGGCGGCGTGTACTGCATCGGGTATTGCGCTGAAAGACCATCTGCGGTCATTCCTTGGCCTTGGGCTGAGTATGGCATCTGAGGGGAGTTTGATGGTACGCTCGCTGTATCGACAGGAAATGCCATATTCCAAGAACTGCACAGTTGTTAGCATATGACTCGTGCCTATATAAAAACCGAAGTCTTACGTGAAGATTCGAGTGGGGTCCCAGCTCTCCTGATCCACAAGCGGAACACCCAGTTGTGGATTGGCCATATGGCTCTGAAGCATGTTCATGCCGGGCGGCTGAGAAGTATCGGATTTGGCATCATCCGCGCCTGTGGGTGGTGTTGCGGAATGCGATTGATATCCTAATCGATGAGGACTCGGCTGGCCATATTGGTTGTATTGGGAGTCAATGGCGGGAGGAGGACTGGAGTTGTATTGTTCAGATGGACTGCCATATGGGAAAGATGCTCTGAGCTCGAACGGCCGATCGGTATCAGCAGAAAAGGCCTGCCTCAAGGCTTGGATTTGAGCTTCGATCTCAGGAAGTGGCCATGTCTCGGAACATTGTTCCAATATGCGCATATGCCGAGTGAAGTAATCACGCGCATCTGTATGGAATTCGGGGTCTGGAGATGTTATTGCGACCTGGCACTGTTAATCACTTGTTTGTACTTAACCGTCAGAGAAACTCACCAGATGCAACATCGTGCAAGTCAGGATGGCATAAACGGTAAAATTGATGCCTCGCTGCATGAAACGAAGACCTTGTAATGTGAAACGAGAAATGATCGCTTCTTGCAGTCGACACAAGCATTTTGCAGAAGAATAGCATAGCTGCATATGCTTCCTCCAACCTCCATCGGCTGCACCGAACTTGGATGCCAATAATTGTGGACGATGAACCATTATGATAGCCAAATGATAGTGTGTGTGCATATTCCCGACAAAATGCGACGGGAGCCACGGCGGAGAACCATCTTCCGGGTACGCAACCTGAAGATCTTGTGGTAGGCCTCGATACCAGTCGCTGAAAACCGGATTGTTCTGAGTGAATCGGGGTTGGGTGGCCCAGTCTTTTTGCTTCTTGATCTTGTGATATAGTTCCGTGTAGATTCGAATATGATATGCATTTTTCACAAAATAAGAGAATTGCCGGGAACGATCAGTTTCAAACTGATCAACATCCACAGCGTCGAGTTGTGGTCGCATATCAACTGTCTTTGGGTCTACTTCGTAATCCGAGCGACCTGGTCACGAATTAGCGACTTTACGCTGGTGAAGGGGTCCAGTGTAGACAAACCTTGAGGTCCTCCAACCATCACTTCAACAACCAGCAGTGTCTGCCAGACTCTCGTCTGGATCAGACATTCGACAGGATCGAGGCCGCATGACAGTCCTTCTTGATGAGTGGCATAGTGTTCATGGAGCTCCAAATCCTTGGACATGGAGATGGCCGTCTTGATTGTCTGCCAGGAACGGTAGTAATATCCCTTCTTTGGATTTGACTCTCGTGCTTTCAGCAACAAAAGTAGAGCTTGTATCGTGCTTAAACGCGGGACGTCCATGAAACTCGACTCGTGTCCTATCCGTCATCAATATCTTGTCAAGAGAGTTGATTGAAGTACTTACGAGTAGCAAGCGCAAGCCATTGAGCACCCTGAGCAGGGTCATCGGACATCTTGCCCGCGCAGGCAAATAACGCCTCCAACAGTAACGGAGAGATTGAAGAGCGGTCATTGCGCCACTGGCTATACAGATGTGAACGGTGGATGACCGGCACGTATGGGTGAATGTCTTGGAAGAAGATCTTAAAGTACTCCATGACCTCTTCGTTTGGAGGCATCAGTTCTGGCGGGATTCTGATCGTCGATCCAGCACCCGTGCTCAAGGGAGGAAGCTCTTCGTCTTCATCCTGAACAGGAGCTCCAGGCTCTGTCAACCCTCTTCGTTGTTGTCGGATATAAGGTGCTGGTTTGTGTTAGCAATTTTGCTTGGCTGCCACATATGGAGTGCACTTACCAATTCCTGAGACCTCAATTCTAAGCTCACCAAGTGCTTCACTGAGATTTTCAGCAGTTGACTGCTCTGGTTCGACAAATACACCGCTATCTGCACTCGGAAGTGGTTGAGACGCGGCCATTTGATAATACTGATTTGAGTAAGGATGTTGTGTGACGGCGATTTCAGGCGTCTGTGCCGGTGCATACATGCCATGATTCTGTGGAATATAAGACGAATACATTCCATACGGCGGTATAGTGTTTGTAAGTGAAGGGTCGTCGGGAACGTAATTGGACTGCATCAATTCGTGCTGCTGGATAGTCTGCCGTTGATTTGTGGTGTTTGAATATCCAGCTTGCTCTGCCTCGGCACCTTGCGCCGGACTGATCTGTTCGCCATCCTGGCCTATTGTTGGAGGCACGCAAACTAATTTCAGCCTAAGACAAGCTGTGCAGGGCCATGTGTTTGTTGTGGCAGCGTCGCATTTGATCTTTCTCTTTCTGCAGCCATTACAGGCGCGCATTACTGGTCGTGTGTTAATCTTGTGTGCAGCATTCGTCACAAACAGTTGTCCATACCTTTGAGCCTTTTGTGTCTATTATGCTCATCGACAAAGACATAATCTAAATATTGGTTAGACGATGGATGTCATCAAAACGGTGGACGCTGAGTCTCACTTTTCTGTCCCTCCCGCGGGGGACCAGTTGGAGGAGTAAAGGTATATTGCTGCATATCGTGTCGTATATTATCATTGAACAGCAAGAGAAGCGCAAAAAACAGGAACCAAGTGTTGTAATATCTGGCCTGAGTTTCACGATCAACCTCGGGATCTCGAATTAAACTCTAATCGGCGGAGTTGAGGATTTTCGGGGAATGATTTCGTCCGTACTTCGTACCACCGTGCGATCAAGACATGAATTCGTAAATACTGCCGGTGATTCAAAATGACGTCTGTTGCTGTTTCTATACTCGACACGCCGTGCTTTTCTTTTCTCAATGGTGGCCGTCGTCGATAATCATGCGCGAAACGAGTGGGGTTGAACGAGGAGCGAATCGTCGAATCGTGTTTATCGTGAGGTCGAGAAGTTCTATATATAGGCGATGAAAGTAGTTAAATTGACAGAATAAGTTTCTTCGACAAAAGGTTCTCTGACTGAAAGCGAGAAAACACTACGCCGTCGCTGAGTAATGTGGGAGGTGGTTGTGGCAATATGCTCTATCCTGCCCGCAGCGACCCGGTTTCAAACACAAAATGGCGCGTTATTGTACGAGGCGACGATGATAACGAGCAACGGATGGCAACGTCGGTGGATAAAATAAAACGCAGTGAATCGATCACGTAGATATACAATGTCGTTGGCTTCGGAATATGGCGGCCATCAAAGCATCGGCATATGCGGGGGATGGAGGGATCTGCTGGAGGTGCGAGATGGGTAGCGTAGGCGCTTATGGAGCAGCGAGTCGCATGCGACAGAGAGCTCGGATCAGATTAGATGGCTGAGTATATGTATGTATGTATGTATGGGATGCAATTGATATATTAGATGAGGATATGCAGATAATCCGATGAGATGATTGGAGAGTAAGGAATAAGACGAATCATTCTCAGCTGGTGGGATAAATGTTGGATGATGAAATGAAGTCTTTCAGAGGTCTGTCCTGATGCAGGCCGGGTCACAGGTGGAGGAGGGGGGGGGGGAAAGTAGTCTGTAGATCAGGAAGGAGCGAACGACAAGAGGGAACCCGGCTGCTACATCTACCGCACTCGAGTGACCACACCAGAGACTAACTAGTAACTACGTATCCAACTAACGAACGAACGAACGAACACACACACGGATAGTGTAATCCAGTCCAGATTATCCATCGGCATCCAGTCCAGATTATTGGGTGTATGCGACGCATCGGGTTAGCACGGCCCTCCTGTGTCAAATACTCTTCTGGCAATCCAATCGTCGTGCTGGGATTGCTCCAGAGTCCATATTAATTGATGGTCGCAGCTCTCCGCCCAACCAACGCCTGGGAACACTGGGCTCAGGCGTGTTCACTGTTCATCAAATATGACTGTTCGTCTCGACTCTCAACTCTCAAGATGATCTGTAACACCGCAAAAGTCAAATGCGGTCCATTTGATTTCAGGAGCGAACACGGAGTAAGCGGGCCGCATATGATGGTCTGACTCGATGCGAGTACTTTGTTCAGCGAGAAGGTTGTATGAGTGAGGAAGTTCCGAGGTACCATCACGTCGCAGGAAGCTAACTAGTTAGTACAGCATGCTTATGTTATGCAATGCTAATCATGAGGCTAGCTAGGTATTTAGCTTTCTTAGCGAATTTGTGCCTAGGTTCAAATTGATATTGAACATGCGGTGTGAACTAACATTTTCTACAATATAAAATGCTCCAAAATAATTATTATTGATCAGATAGGTTTGATTTGCAAATGCGCTAGCATGAGCATATCTAAAGTGCTCTCGATCCCTATATGGATGAGAATCTCTAGATATCAGATCCAGAATGTGGAAGGCCTTCGGTTTGATAGCCAGGTTCCAGTACTGTGATTAGTTAGAGTGTCTGGTCTATCAACTAGTTACGGACCGTACGATAGCGCCATGTTCGGAGAATGAAGACAATGCCTTTGTTCATACTCGACAGTTAACTACCTGATCTACATAGTAAGTACTCTCAAGCGTAACTTGGCAATCAAGGTACCTGTGAGACAAGATGATACACGCCATTACCCAATGGCGGGGCCCAGACAGAGACGAACACCGGAAAAAGTAAGCTTATCCAGACTCCATCCGTGCGCAATACGGTAACCCTTACAGTACGGTAATTAATCGATCAGAAAATCTTATCGCGCCGATCGGTAATCACAACTGCGCCAACTAACTTACTAGTTACATGCCATCTCTAACACCTATCTAGAATTTTCTAATTTCTTCGAGCTGATACAATATCAGCCACGATGGCAGAAATGCAAAACGCAAACCCGACAATCCTCAACACAACCGATCTACCAACCCGCCAGCGAAAATCATCCAAGCCCAAAAATGCCCTGGTGGCGGGACACGAATATTATGAGGGGACGGTGTTCTACAACGATCTCGTCCATGCCAACTTAAAGGATCCATTCGCTCTTCGCTCGACGTACAGCAGCAGTGAATCCGAGAGTGATGATAACGATAACGAGGAGAACGTATATGAGGAGCCGATTGATGAGCAGGAGATATACGGTATGGTCACCCCCCGCTAACCTCCATCTCGTCGATCTGAGTTGGGTATACTGACAGGAGATTTTATAGATCTCGTCTCAACAATCTCCGACCCCGAACATCCTATATCCCTCGGCTCCCTAGCCGTCGTCTCGTTACCCGATATCGCCATCTCGCCTTCACTACCGACAAACCCGTCCTCGCCGCTCCGCACCGTCACCGTCCTCATCACACCAACAATCACACACTGCAGTCTGGCAACCGTAATCGGACTCGGTGTGCGCGTGCGCTTGGAACAGTCGTTGCCGTCAAGGTTCAGGGTCGATGTGCGCATCAAAGAAGGCACGCACAGTACGGCGGAGGAAGTGAATAAGCAGCTTGCGGATAAGGAGAGGGTTGCGGCGGCGCTGGAGAATGGGACGCTTATGGGTGTTATCGGGAAAATGTTGGAGACATGTACTTGATTCTCCGACTGATCAAGTTGTTTATAAAGAGTGATGTATATTATTCATGGCCATAGATTGATGACTGCAATGTAAATGCATTGATTGACCACATCCGACCTGTACGCCAACTTAATATCTAATCATACATTATATTTGATATCATTCATGATGCTTTTTGACACGCGGAAAAACTACCCCTCGAGGACACCACTATCCTTGAGTCCGCGCCACAATTCAGGTTCCAAGAATTTGCTGACCGTCACATCCTCGGCCAATCCTTTGCGTCTTCTGGTCTTGAGCACGAAATCTCTTGCAATGGCCTGCGCACTCGCCATTTCCAAAGGCCGAAGCTTGACTTCGCGGTCGAGCGGGTCACCGGGCACAACGCTCCATTTATCAAAGACCAGACTCAGAGTCGCTTGCCCTTGGGTGTGGATGCGGAGATCGGTCTCGAAGCCGAAGGAGTCGATGACAGGTATGAGACCGCGGACGGAGTAGAGCGGCGTGCCTGCCACAGGTCCGTCGGAGAGGACGTGGCCTCGTCGTCGCGATAGAACTGTGTATACAGAGGCGACGGCGTCGGCGGGACCGAGCATTTCGCATGCATATACAGGTTCCATGAGTCGGGGAGATGCCATAAGGAAGGATGAGTAAACTGCACGACGGGTGGTGGGGATGACTTGTCCTCCGCCGCGATAGATCGCTTGATCAGCGAGGGAGATGTCTGTGAGTCGAAACTTAGTGTTTCGAATAGCTGGATAGAAGTTAGTTCGTGTTTAAAATGAACAGACGGAAGTAGAACTTACGTTCTTCACATAATGGACCCTCCCTCGTTCCCCAACTAAAGCCTTGGACGATTGAATCACGAACAGTTCCAAGAAGCTTCTTGTCTACCTGTGACGGAAGCGTGTCATCCTGTAATATATTAGGCCCGTTCTCTTCTGGGCCAAACGCCCAGATACTGCGAGCTGCCAATTTATCCCACTCGTATTTCTCCTCGAAGAACTTGGCCACTTTCCGAATAGGGTCCTTGATACGGACGCGGCCGCTCTCGATGTCTTCTGCGATGCCATCATCTAACGGCTCGGCAATCATGGTCACCTTATTCTTCTTATTCGGTGTGATAGAGTAGCACATGATTGCGGATGTTTCCACCACGGTCTCGCAAAACCTCGTCACTGGGTCGGATACCTTCAATTCCATCTCTGCATATAATCTGCGAAGATCATGAAGCACACAATCCATATAAAGCTCTCCGGTGCCAAGAATGACGTGCTCGCCAGATTCTTCCACTTTAGTAGAAATCAGAGGATAGCTCTTGTTGATCTTACGGAGACCATCTAACATCTTGGGCAGCTCCGACGGATTGATAGGCTCCACAGCAACCTTGAACACAGACTCAGTCATATGGCGGATTGGTTTGAAAATATAGGCATCTTCGTCATTCTCGAGTCTCGGCGCAACGAGCGTGGCAGTCTTCATGATCGAATTATCCACGCCGCCAAGTAGCACCCAATTACCGGCAGGGACACCGTCGGTGGGGAGATTATACCGTGAGTTGGCAATCCATGTGTCAGATATAGTTGCATTTACCATGTCTTCCTCATCGTCGAGAGAATAGCCCTCGCCGAGTACCCTGACCGGCTGTCCGGGTCGAGCAACACCACTCATGACTCGACCAAAGGCGTCGAATTTGGAAGCATCAGAGCTATTAAACAACTTGGTGACTTGAATAACGAGTGGACCTTCAGAATTGCACTTCAGCATCGACTGCGCAACGTGTGTATCTATCGGACCAGTGTAGTAGTGTTCCAACTTTCGTGATGCTCCCTCCACAGCTGATGGTATATGCTGCACACACATATCGACAAATCCGGTGGCTGGACCAAAGAATTTCTCGCATACTATAGACAGAAGCACTTTTGCGTCTAACTTGAGCTGAGATGGTTTGAGGTAAATGTCCAAGCTCGCCAAGGTTTCTTTCAAATCTTCTGGACTTTCACTTATCGTGTGTGAGTAGAGCTTGTAAACGGGTTCGAGGACAAAGTTAACAAATGAGCGCTTAGAACCTTCTTCAACTCCTTTCCGCGTGAACTTGCGACTGCGAGGGTTATAGAAAATGTCTCCCCACAATCGCTTTGCAAATTCTGCGCCATCGAGCTTAGCATGACGCTCGGCGTACATTTTGGCAAATGACTCCAAAGTAAAGCACCAGTTCATCGAGCTGCACGCGAAAGCGACATTTCCTTTCTCTGGACTCAACCGTCGGCTTTCTCCCCGGCCTGGAATGGCATTCTCAATGATAGAGTTGACTTGTTCAATAACGTGCTTCAACTTGAAGTATGCATCGTTTGGGGGCAGCTTGAGTTCGAGAATTAGTCGGTCGACCTTGTTGACCACCAGGGTCATTGGCAGATCTTCTAACACAGCATATTTGATGATTTGCTCGGTATTTGCCTGGACACCTTCGACAACATCCACAACTAACACGACACCATCGGCTAAGCGCAAAGAGGCTGCGACCTCGTCGACAAAGTTGACATGGCCTGGCGTATCTAAGATATTGAACAGATACGATTTTCCCTTTGTTCCTTGCAAGACAAGAGACATCGGCGCCGACTTGATAGACAACTGACGTTCGCGTTCGAGAAAGTGCACATCAGTGTATCTCAGCTGTTCGTCTCGCTTTTTGCCCGTACGCTGTTCCAGCCTCTCGTTGATGTCGTGTGTCTGCATAACCAACATGTCCATAAAGGCCGTCTTTCCATGGTGTAAGTGACCCGCAATCGCAATATTTCTAATTTGATCTGGGTAGTTGAGCAGATCTGCCATAAACTCTCTCGAGTAAAAAACAGGAGGAAGATCGGCTTCCTCTAACGAGAATTTCTTTTGCGTGACCGGGTTAATGATCGGTTCTGTGAGTGGTTGCGCATCTTCTTCTTGTACCAAGGTCTCGACGTCGGCTCCGTATACCTGCTGGGCACTGGGGTAATATTGTTTATCTTCGTGCAAAACGACCGCATTCGATGGACCTTCTACAAAAATTGTAAGTTCTTCTGTCGCGTGAGCTTTTTTCTTCATAGACCTACCGTCAACCTCCATCAACTGGTCAGCTGGCTCGACCTCCTCCTCCTCTTCCTCGAGATCTTCGTAGACATAGCCGGTGGTCGGAGCATCTCCAGCTTCTGATTCTTCTGACAGTCCATTTTCGCCAATGTAGTTACCGAACCTGGACGCAAAGTTAGCTTGATCTTGGACGGGAAATTTCAACAAACGAGTCCACTGCATGCTGAAGAGGGAAACATACTCATCGTAAAGGTCATCCATGGCGTGTAATAATTGAGCAAGGTGGTAATGACCAGCTCCAACAACTTTTGGACGTCGCAAAGATTAGATCTCGCAGGCACAAAACGTGCAAACTGATAATCTTCGACACCGCCTACCGAATCGGGCTCGTGTATATTTCAGGGTTAGGGTTGCTGGCGGTATCTTACATGTTACCGTTACCGATCTTTTGATACTACGATGAACTGAATCTGACAGCTAGGAACTTCAATTTATATCGCGATACAAGTACTTTGATACAATGGCGATCAATATAGCTCAGGGATACTCTCCATATACTTATAAATGCTATGTGACCTGATACCTATATGGTGAAAAGGGAGCCTTCTATTCGGTTATAGGCAGTTCCACTGTGTATGTGATCAATTCTACAGAGTACACGTTGTTCAATAATGATGTTCTCGGCCAGAAGGAAGTGACATTGGCACGCAGAATGTGTTGCCTAGCAGCATATTCACCACTTGACGGTACTCTGGAGCGATTAGTTAGTGATTACTATGTATGATACTGGAAAATACTGTGTAGCTATCGTCCCGTTCTGGTATTTGATTCACCGACCTCCGTTGCAACAGACCAATGAGCTTGGAGTCGCGCTCAAAAATACCGTATTCAGGCTGTATGTCAGTTCTTTTTCTGTAGCAAATTCGCCGCAATGTAAGTGTAATTCGATTTCAGCGCAACCTAGCCGTATCAGGAACTGCCGATGTTTTGCGGCCTATCCTCGCTCCTTCCGATAAAGAATATAAAGAACGGCCGTTCCTGTCGACTGTCGCTCTTCCTACACTCCACCTGATCCAAAAAAAATACTCGTGCAAACCTGAGCTTGAGAAAGAATAGCTCTTGTTCTACCTATTGCATATACTAATCCTAATTTCATCCCTCGTTTCGAAGCTTCTTTCTTCATCTTTTATAAAATTTGCCCCGCGCTTTATCACACTCGCCGCCATGTCTCTTCCCCCTGTCTACATTGTCTCTGCAGCCCGTACCCCAGTGGGTTCATTCCTCGGGTGAGTACTCAATTGCTCTCCAAAATATCTAAACAATTCCAGAGTAGAGAATTTGTGCTAATTTGTACTGTCTTTCTCTCTCCTACAGCTCCTTGTCTTCCTTGTCTGCCACTCAGCTCGGTTCCCATGCTATCAAAGGAGCTTTGGAGAGGGCTGAAGGCGTGAACGCCGCGGATGTCGAAGAAGTCTTCTTCGGCAATGTCCTCTCTGCCAAGTAAATATCCCCGTCCTCTTCTTGTATTCCTGCAGGAACTAACAACTCGAAAAATAGCGTTGGTCAGAACCCCGCCAGACAAGCCGCCCTCGGTGCCGGTCTTCAAGATACCACAGTATGCACAACCGTGAACAAAGTTTGCGCCTCCGGCTTAAAGGCTGTCATGCTCGGAGTTCAGCACATCCAAACTGGTGGTGCCGATATCGTCGTCGCCGGTGGCATGGAGTCCATGTCCAACACACCTCACTACCTCCCCAGTCTCCGTAACGGTGCCAAATACGGCCACCAGAACTTGGTCGACGGCATCATGAAGGACGGTCTTACCGACGCATACAAGCAGGAACTGATGGGTCTTTCGGCTGAGGAGTGTGCTCAGGATCACGGCTTCAACCGTGAACAACAAGATGAATATGCCATTCGTTCTTACCAGAAGGCTCAGGCTGCTCAAAAAAGCGGTGAGCTCAATGCTGAGATTGTTCCTATTGAGTTGCCCGGCTTCAGGGGCAAGCCTGGTGTCACCGTCTCTCAGGACGAGGAACCCAAAAACGTGAGTCACTTATTCCTCTATGAAATGCTACAGAAACTGACTCGTGTAGCTCAACCCTGATAAACTCCGAGCAATCAAGCCTGCTTTTATCCCCGGCTCCGGTACCGTCACCGCTCCCAACTCCTCCCCCCTCAACGACGGTGCTGCCGCCGTCGTCCTCGTCTCCGAAGCCAAATTGAAAGAACTCAGCCTCAAGCCCATCGCTAAGATCCTCGGCTTTGCCGACGCTGCCCAACAACCCAGCAAATTCACCACATCCCCCGCTCTCGCCATTCCCAAGGCCCTTAAGAAGGCCGGTGTCACTCAAGACCAGATTGATGCCTTTGAGATCAACGAAGCTTTCAGTGTTGTAGCTCTCGCCAACGTGAAGTTGCTCAACCTGTCTGAAGACAAGGTGAACCTTCACGGAGGTGCTGTTGCTATCGGTCACCCCCTCGGTGCCAGTGGTGCCCGTATTCTTGTCACACTTTTGGGTGTTCTCAAGGCCAAGGGGGGTAAGCTTGGATGCGCTGGTATCTGCAACGGTGGTGGCGGTGCCAGTGCTCTTGTTTTGGAGTCTCTTTTGTAATGAAATGAGGTGATGCATTTATTCAGCGTTTTAATGAGCTAAAAAGATACCTACGGGTTCCCTTTGTTTTGTCTGATAGATTCATGGAATGATATCAATATAGTTGTGTGCTTGATTATTCGGTATACGGTAGAACTGATCATAACGAAATGAATGCCCCCTGTTCACCATATGGATATTAACTTAGTTGTTATGAATACGGAAACCGCCCTGGATCATTATTGATTAGAAAGGTTACCTAATTATCTTATAACTATATGTTGAGGGCCCCTTTATCCCCTTATGGAATAAAACATCTAGATATCAGATTCAAACATGGGAAGATCTCCCTATCGTTATAGCCAGCCAGTTGCTACTGCATATATTTACTATGACAGAATTCTAGATCCCATTGTTCTTTTGGAAGCTTGATCATCGATCAAGTCCAAATATTTTAACCAACCATGAAAACATTGAAACGGTCTAATCATATTCTGAGCTATATATACATAAATACATACATACATGAATGCCTTTACCTCTGGTTGCGCAACGGCACCAACTAAGCAAATGCACCAACAATCGACATGAGCATAGCCCCGCCCAAAACAGCAAGACAGGCTTCCACTCTCCGCCACCCATTGAGCGTCTCATAGCTCTCTTCGCTCAGAAAGTCCTCTGCAAGCAACTCCACTAGTCCCGCGAAGAGGAGCAGGCCGCTGCTAATGGCATTCGTGAAGCCGACCATTATAAGTCCTGTGGCGCTGGCGGGGTCGTACATGTTGTGTAGGACCAGGCCGATGGCTTGACCAATTGGCGTCGTTGTGCCGTATGCGCAGGCCATGAGCCACGGTTTGAAGGAGGATGGTGGGAACAGGCTTGGTATTAGGGATGCGATTCGCGATCCCAGTGCGAAGCCTTCGAATGTTTGGTGGAAGGAGATTGCTACGAGGAGCACGATGAAGGATGTGCCTGTGGCCACGCTGAGGGCCATGCCGATGAAGATACTGTGGAAGAGAATACCGGCTTCCAGGAGAAGGCATTGGAGGAGTTGTCTTTGTGGGTTCTGGAGTTGTGCGACGGGCTCGCTTCCTTGACGGACGTGTTTGGTACGTCGTTGATTAGGGGTTGGTTCGTCATCCGCATACGAGCCTAATTCTTCCATGTCAAGGTCATCGTCGTTGCTTGCGGAGGCGCTCTGGCCTGTGGAAGTCGGAGATTGAATGAGACTTTCTGTCGCCGCTAGAGAATGTCAACTTTGAACTTTTCATGTAAACAGCCATTATCAGCTGAAAAAAAGGGTACCTTGATCCTGATTCGACAGATGAATATAATCATCGCGCTCTCTATGTTTCGGCTCCTTCCGGTTATCCTTCGCGGTGACACCGCCAATGAGTTCATCATAGTCTTTGCTATGAACATGTGCCGCGCCCTGACTTGCAAAAAACATCTCAACCGTAACAACCAAAAACACCGATAACATAGCTATAAATCCGGCCATTGCCGGGTATCCGTGGGTCCAAAAAGGCGGGAGACATGAATTCAGTAAGGAGTTAAAAGCGGTAGGGAGTAAATGGACGAATGCCGTGGCTATAAGGACTCCGGTGCCGAAATGTCTGGAGAAGAAGAGGAAATGTCGTGGGATGGGTAATCCGGGAAACCGACGCGCCAGAATTGGGAATGAGCATGCTTTAAGCGACATTATTAGTCTTGTATTTCCGTCATATCCTAGACGATTGATAGACTTACCTAATGTGCTGAGGATAAGGATGAGGAACAATGCAAAAACGTGAGCTGGCGTGTTGTAGTATCCTGCTTTATCAGAACCACATGTCGAGCCATCTTCTTCACCTCCGGACGCTCTAGACTCTATACGACGCGCAAGCTCGGACTTCAAAGCTTGAAGCGGAATGTCTTGTAGTAACGACGAAAAGCCATCCGCGTCTATTATGTATTTGTCAGATGGGTTTAGATCCTCCGAATGGATAAATGCCTACCGGCTCGCGCCTGTATGACTCCTTCAAACATCGTAAAAAAAAGGCCGGCTAGCAGACTCGCATTTTCCTTTAGAAGATAGCAGCGTCCTTCAAGCGTCGCGGACAAGCCAACAATCCTCGGATCCTTTAAGCCTGAGTTGTCGGAGAGCGGAAGTAGAGTATGTCTCTCAATCGCATCGGAAAGTCGAAACAAGGAGCATGCGAGTCAATCTCGTCGCAACTAGATTTTCGCGAACGGAGCAGTGGTCGAGGAATATATTGAGGGAGACAAGAGATTATTCACAGAAAAGTCGAACGACTGATTGGTCTAGCTGGCATATGTATCAGATCCATCTAATCCTTAGTGTTGTTCGGGAGCCCACCCACGTGACACGTAGGTAGTTTACCTTGTTAGGCTGTTACATCTCCTCTCGATATACAGAACTTCAACTAGAGCATTGTGACAACTTGATAACCTCTTCCATCAAGTCTTTGAGCAATCTCTCATTAGAGTCAAGATGCGATATATTTTTGAACTGGTTCAAAAGAATAAAGATAAACTGTACAAGTATCCGTCGAGATGCACGTGATTTTAGATCCGATATCGGTAAGCTGTAAGATACCGCAGGTAACATTACCGAGCTAGCTGGTTTCAGACTAGCGCTTAGCTTGGCCTTATCGCTTGTGCCTATGCCGTCATGTCGCTTCCGAGCCTACAGACCACATGAACTTCTTCCCGTTACAACAGCAACTCTCATATTTCGCTCATATGACAGCTCTTATGGCCTAGATACCGCATCTTTCTAAAGCCACTAACTTCAAAGCCATGAGGGCTTCTTTAACGTCACTCGATCACACCTTTGACGCCAGCACGTCAGTCCGATCCTTTGCACCTCGTCGACGTCCTCATACGTATCATGGAAGAACAGGAAACGACAACAACTCTATACTCTCTAGCAGTTTTGTCCAACGCTGCTTGAAATGAGTTGCATTGTATGTAACTGTTCTGCCAGCAACCGAACGCCGTTTTATTGTCCTACTTGTGCCCGAAGTCACTTGTATAACCTCAGATATGAGAATGCCCGGGTTCTCCTTGAGAAGGAATCGATAGGGAAAGAGGTAGAGGCGGCGGTCGCTGGAGATACAGATGTGCAACGACGACGACAGCAACAGAATGCAAGCACAGATACAAATTTTAGTGCGAAGAATACCATCCGTCCAGCAAATCGTGAAGGCAACCCGAGATGGGATGTCCAAGCAGCTCAGACAGAACAGGCCCGGGCCTCTGAACGGATTCGAATGATGCGAGACTGCGTGGGAACACTGAGAGCAGAAAACGAACAGCGAAAAGCGCAGATCCACCAGACGAAACTGCAGCTGAAACAGCGCCGCTCGGATGCAGAATCCGCAAATTTCCAGCTCACTGATCGACGGAATGCTGCCCTGGCGAATATTCAGAATGGAATCAAGAGAACGGAACATCTTTGGCATTCGTTGCACAATAAGACTGCGGAGTCGAGGATATTTCTCTGCCGCGAGGCTGCGTTCTTGTACGGTCTTAGGCAGGAGGTTGGAAAACGAGAAGATGGAAGAAAGACCGAGAAATACTATATTGGAGGTGTGCAGATTGTTGATTTGAGAAGTCTTAATGGTATGTCATCTCAATTTGCAGGGGTTTCTCTTTGTCTGACAGACATGTACTAGGTACTGCACCGTCGCAAATTTCCACAGCTCTATCAAACATTTCCCATCTACTCATACTTGTTTCCCACTATCTTTCCCTTCGACTGCCTGCAGAGATCGTCTTACCTCACCGTAATCATGCGACTCCGGCAATTTTCCCACCAGCAGCATCCTATTCCTCTGCGCGGGATAATCTGAGCCATGTCTACCCTCCATACACCCAATCCAAACCGCGCGACACTCGCAAACACCGACCTCGACCTTTATCGCTTGACAAAACACTTCCGAAACTAGCCAAAGAAGAAGCCGCCACATATGCCCTTTTCATCGAGGGAGTCTCCCTCCTAGCCTGGAACGTATCCTGGCTCTGCCGCACACAAGGCCTGAATATAGGCTCCGACTCCTGGGAAGACATCTGCAACATCGGGAAAAACATGTGGCAACTCCTCGTCTCACCTACCACGGCCCAAAACGCCAACACCACCACTACAATGAGAGCAATATCCAGCCGCGAAACCGTCGCTATTCGCCCGAAGAACGCTAACCAACAACAGCCAAAGACCATCATTCAGCGCACGAAATCGTTTCCCATGCTGGGTCATTATTCGCACGGTACCTCACACTCCTTCCTCGGCGCCTCGGAAGGCGTCGAGTTTATGAAGACATGGAAATTGCCACCACCAGCCAAGATTGCAGATAAATTGAAATCAGCGCTGCTGGGCGAAATGGCCAATGCGGAATGGGAATTGTTAGAGGAGAAGGAGTGGGATGATCTTGCTGAAGGCAGTCGCGATAACGATACTGCAGATCCTCCTACTCCAGTTGGTACTCGTAAGGCCTCATTGACGACAGCAACGATGACACAAAGTACCTCAGCGGAAACAGCGGATGATACTATCAGTACCAGACCAACACGTACATCTCCGACTCCGACGACTGCAACTACGTCTAGTAATCATACTACTCGACCAAGCGGAACAAGTGGCTGGACGAAACTGAAGAGCAAACAGCCAGGGACATGATATTGCACCCCGAACTGCGACCAAAACGGAATAACGACAACGGTACGAAATGACTATTCAAAACCCTTGATACCGCTGGTGTGGCCCGAATCCCTACAATCACTTAGTTACTACATTATTAGATCCTAGACCATTGAGTATTAATCGACGATGCCTACGCAAGACCAATATGAATGAACAAAGAATCGATTCTATGGAAAGTCGTAAGAAAAATAAACAAGAGATATACAAAAGAGAACACTTCTCAATCGCCAGAACAATCTAGATGTAGAGAAACCCCGTTTTGTGTTGCAGAGGAAGAGGGAGAAAGGCATAATCATTACTTTATGACTCGTACATGACATACTCTTTCTCTGTCTTGCTGCTTCCTCCTTTTGAATTCGTTCGTTGGAAAAAGTCATCAATTTTAGTCCTTTGGTTCCTTCTAGAAAAGGAAAAAAGAAAATAGACATAGGAAAAAGTTTCATTATCATTCCGCACTTTAAATTTTTGCCTTTTCAGGATTCCCGCAAATGTATCAAAGAAATGACCTCAAACTCTCGGATATTGAAAGAAAAAACGGTGTTTCAAAACGATTAGTCGTGAAAGAGGGCGAGTGGTAGGTTATCGAGTCTTGGAGGGAGAAAGAGGGATCAGAGGTGGTAGGTTTGGAGAGGAGAAGGAATTTAGCGGGTGGCCATAGCCTTAGTGATGAGACGCTTAAGAGCCAACTCCTTCTTCTTCAAGTCATCGGGGGTGGAGTCGTCAATCTCGAGCTGGCCCATGGCGTCGCTCAAAGCAGACTCAATCTTCTCCTTGTTGCCACGCTTGAGCTTGAGGGACATGGTGGGGTCGGAGATGATCTCCTCAACACGGGAGATGTAGGACTCGAGTTGTTGACGGGCCTCGAACTTCTTGCTAAATTCCTCGTCGCTGGACTTGAATTTGGCGGCATCTATAGGATGATTAGTCAAATGCTTAGCGGAAACAACAATCAGATGGAAACCTACCGTTGATCATCTGCTCAATTTCAGTGGTGGAAAGTTTGCCAACAGCGTTAGAGATGGTAATGTTGGCAGTGCGGCCAGAGGACTTCTCGGTAGCGGTAACCTTGAGGATACCGTTGACGTCGACCTCGAAGACAACTTCCAAAGCAGCCTCACCAGCGCGCATGGGAGGGATAGGAGCAAGGGTGAATTCACCGAGGGAGGTGTTGTCCTCGCAGTTTGTACGCTCACCCTGGAAGACGGGGAACTGGACGGTCTGCTGGTTGTCAACGACAGTGGTGAAGGTACGCTTCTTGATGGTGGGGACGGTTTGACCACGGGGAACAACGGGAGCGAAGATGTTACCCTCCATGGCGACACCAAGGGAGAGAGGAACAACATCGAGAAGGAGGAGGTCAGAGGTCTCCTCGGAAGTGGCCTTTCCGCTGAGAATACCGGCCTGAACGGCAGCACCGTAGGCAACGGCCTCATCGGGGTTGATGCTCTTCTCGAGCTTCTTTCCGTCGAAGAAGTCGCTGAGCAACTTCTGGATACGGGGAATACGGGTGGAACCACCGACAAGGACGATCTCGTCAACGGCGCTCTTGGCAATGCCAGAGTCCTTCAAGACCTGCTGAACAGGGTCAAGGGTGCCAGCGAAAGCCTTGGCGTTAAGGTCCTCGAAACGAGCACGAGTGATCTGAGCATTGAAGTCCTCACCGTCGAAGAGGGAGTCGATCTCGACAGTGGTCTGGGTAGCGTTGGAAAGAGTACGCTTGGCACGCTCGCAAGCGGTACGGAGACGACGCAGAGCACGGGGGTCGTTGGAAAGATCTAGATTATGTCAGTGATTTGTCCATAACGGAAGGTCCCGGCAAAGCCAAATCTTGTTATATCAAATTGACATATCGATCAGGAACGGGATGGGATCAAGGAGATCATATCAGTTTTTGACATACCCTCTGCAAAAATGGTTAGCTAGTCATTCTCTTGACTCATTTGAAGATAGGGGTCACCGACTTTTGGTCTTGCGAGTAAATTCCTTTTTGAAGTGTTCAAGAAGGTTGGTGTCGAAGTCCTGACCACCAAGATGAGTATCACCAGCAGTAGCCTTAACAGTGAAGACACCGCCCTGGATGTTCAAAAGAGAAACATCGAAAGTACCACCACCGAGATCGTAGATAAGGACATTACGTTCCTTGTCAGACTTTCCGGAGCCCAAACCGTAGGCAATAGCGGCAGCAGTGGGCTCGTTGATGATACGGAGAACGTTCAAGCCAGCAATGGCACCGGCGTCCTTGGTGGCCTGACGCTGGTTGTCGTTGAAGTAAGCGGGGACGGTAATAACGGCCTTGGAAACCTTCTTGCCGAGCTTGGTCTCAGCAACCTCCTTCATCTTGGTGAGAACCATGGAGGAGATCTCTTGGGGGGAGAAGGTCTTGGTCTCGTTCAAGTACTCGACCTCGACCATGGGGTTACCACCCTGGTCGACGACCTTGAAGGGCCAGGATTCAATATCCTTCTTGACAACGGGGTCCTCGAATCGTCGTCCAATGAGACGCCTTAAAGGATGTTAGTCTGGTTTCATGACTATCCACAGAATACATATTTTGACATACTTGATATCGAAGATGGTGTTCTGGGGGTTCATGGCAGCCTGGTTCTTGGCGGCCTCACCGATAAGACGCTCCTTGTCGGTGAAAGAGACGAAGGAAGGAGTGGTGAAGCTTCCCTGCTCGTTGGCAACTGTAAAAGTTCAATGGTCAATCATTCCCATCCCCAAAAATTTCTGCATTTGTGGACAATCGAATCGAGGGTGAGAACGTACTGATTTCGACATTGGCGCCCTCATAGTTGGCAACGCAAGAGTAGGTAGTACCTGAGGGAAGTCAGCAATCGATGATCTTCTAAGCGAATTGTGATTTTCGTCGTCGTAAAGTGGGATTCTGCAGATTCTTATCCCAGCCGCACAAACGACGAAGCAGCGAGTAAACTCACCCAAGTCAATGCCAATGGCACCCTCGTAGACCTCGTCAGACATGATGAAAAGAGAAAACGATCAAAAAAGGATAAAGAGAGGAGGATGAAAAGAAAGAATACTTTTAGAGAGCAAACACACACGAATAGAGAGGTGAGGATGCTTTCTGACAATTGTATGTGCAGGACTAAAAGATTTTAATATTTGGCGGGGGGGCGATTAAAGGCAAGAGCGGTGGAAATTTTTGATTTTTTTTTTTTTTCTTTTCGTTCTTTGGGTCCCGAGCGCCCCACAGTTTACCCGAGTTGGTTGCACATGCCCGGCCGAGAGCCAATCAGAATGGCCAGACGCTGGGTTAGATACAGCTAGTCTTTATTAGGACTAGCTGTAAGGCCATACACTATCGCATACGCTATCGAGGACTCAAATACGAGGAATACAGTACGATAACGAACGAGTACATTCATATTGATTTCACTCAAGGATTGATTGATATATCAAATGAAGTGAGAATTCTACTTTACAGGATCAAGGCGTGGGAAGGCCTTCGCTTCGTTATAGCCATGCTCTACTGTACGTTCATAGACAATGTCTATTTACCTACAACTATTGCATGACAGAATGGCAAGGCTCATTATACATTGATGTTGGTCGGTAACTAGCTAACTATCGTATTACCCTGAAGAATACCGTCATCTTCTCCACCATATCCTTCTTCTCTTCCTGCCCTCTACCATGACCATTGACCCCTTCCTGTCCAGCGCCTCGCAACGACGCCACTTGAAACTCAATCTTCGTTAGACCAGCAGCTAGCCTGATATCATAGCCTAATTCAGATTGTGTGGATTGAGGCAGAGGAGAAATAGGTGCTCTCTGAGGTCCAAACAAGGCAACCAACTTTGTCCGCCTTTGTGCCGAGTTGGGTGCGATGCTGAGCGAGAGTGACACGAAGCTCTGGGATGCAGGGACATTTACCACGACCGACTGCTGTCGCATCACCGGAGATGGAGGAATGTTGAGACTGAACTTTGGGTGAGGGCCCAAGCTTGAGTGGGATTTAATGCTCAGATTTTTGATCAATGCGTCTGCAACATCTGCGAAATGAGCATTGACTTGTCAATAAAAAAAATAAGAAGTGGAGGTTTACCTTCATCAGCTTTTCGAAATAGAGATTGCACAGCAGAGTAGCTTGGACGTTGCGGTACAATTGGCCAAGAGCTGATTTGATCACTCCCACTTATCGATGGGTTAATATGGCCAGCGCCGGCCGCTAGCGGCCCCGGGGTCTGAGATGGTGAAGGAGATGTTATCTTTCCAGGCACAGGACTTTTTCCAAGACCGCCTGGCCGTGAAGAGTCTGGAGTGTCGCGATATGCAGTCGAAACTGGTCGTGCCGCAGGATCGCCGTCCAAAGATGCCAATGCCGGCGTCTTATCCTCGACCGATGAAGACTTTTGACCAGCAAATTTCAGCGTAAGTCGTGGTTCTGGTGTTTTACTCATTCCCAATTTGAGTTTGATGCGCGGATTCGTCTCATCTATGGGGTCATCCGGTACAACACTCTTTGCTTCGGCAAGACGACGCTTGAAATGGGCCTAAAATCATATTAGTTCAAGAATTATTGTAACAATCACACGAATCGCGTACCTCAAGGATATTGGCGAGGTCGACAATCTCGCTGTCTTCTTCATTGAACTCCCGAGCATTTCTCCATACGTATTCCATTTCATCTGCAAACAACTGCCAAGTTGGGAATGCCGTTTTGTGGCTGTGTGGCTTTCTTCCTTCAATGCCTCGGACTTGTTTCAATATACTGCGCAAGGAGACTGGATGTTGTATGATTTCGTAGTATTCTTTGTACAAGTTCTTGTCCGGCTTGTACAGAAAGGGGCCTCCTACTTCCCTCCCTCTGTTGGAAATTAGCATGGACTATAGAAAACAAGGAAGTGCATAAACGTACTGTTCGTCTCGCAAGGGAATCATTTCTGATATGATCTTATCTTGAGCAAGCTGGATCGTATCACCCTCAAATTTCAGCTCCTCATCTTCGGCCTGGTCCATCGCCTCGTCAGAAGCTTTGTCGTCGTCTGCATCTACGTCTGCATCCGCACTTTGTTCCTCGTTGTCACGATCTTCCTCGCCATCTTCATTTTTGAGCGTCTCTGTCGTCTCATTTTGGTCGGGAATAGGAGTCGGGAATGGTGCGTAGTTAGGGTCGTTGTAAGCTGGATTTATTTTCGGCATGGTGCCTGTGACTATCTTTCGAATGCGTTCTGCATCGGCAAAGAGCATGGTGCCTTTCTCGTTATACTTCTTCGCATTACTAACCAGTCGCTTGAGGTCGCTCTCGAGCTCTGTGAGGGTCGTATAGCGGTGCTTATTTAGTTTTTCCTGTTTTCAAAACGCGGTCAGCTCTGGCTGTTATAATGGGACAATCGCGCCTTTACGCGCCAAGAAGAACCCTATGGTTGTTCTGCTGACTTACTATCACTTGGTTGAGAGATATCGGGAGTCCGATCACTTTGTAATAGTCTGGATATTTCTTCTGTAGCAGGCGTCAGTTCTTTCCTGCTTCGCGATGAAATGTCCCATCCTTACTTTGTCCGGAAGCTCATAAAAGTTACTCGCGATGATTCGTCCACTGCGCAAAGTGTTAGAAGTCTTTCCCCTCTACCGATGACGAGCCACCAATACCTCTTGTCTACCGCATGTTTGATGTCGTCGATAAGCTTCAGTCCGACTTTTGTGGTCTTTTGCGGGGTTTCAATCTCATCGATCTTGTCGTCCTATATTTAATAAATACGTCATTAGCTTCTGATCCGTTTGTAGAGAGTATAAGCAGAGTGACAAGCTCTTGTATTTCAACGTCCTGATGGGCAATACGCGCCTCGTACTAATATCTGGGGTAAACTTACAGAAACCTTGCGCCTTTTCGACTCGGGCAATGCCGTCGGCTCTGGGCCAGTAGCAGTAAGCTTGCGCCTCATGCTCATCCTGGGCGAAGGACTAAGCATGCGCTTGTTTCATCAAAGAAAAAAGTGTCGCCAGGAAACGGTTATGTCACGTCACGCGCGGACTTTTGCGCCAACGAGTAGAATGGATAGAGGGTGAAAAGGACCGGGTATCCAAAATGAGTAATATATTGCGACACAGGTGATGATGTTTGGAAAATGAAAATAGGAGAGAGTCTGTCAGCGCAAAGCTGTTGGGGTGCGACGATAGTTCATGGATTGGATGTTCATGAGGGAACGCGGTTGTGGTTGGGATGTGCTGGCTGAGCAACAACTAACTATGTGACCAAGGCATCAAGGCATCAAGGCATCAAGGCACCAAGGCTGCTATCGGAAACGTCGGTCTTGGTATTGTTCCCCCACGCTCTGGATCTTATTTAGATTTTTCTGAACTGTTATGAAAGGGGTGCCAGTCTGGTATTCTTATTACGAATTTGACAATTTAACAGATTATTCTCGGGGGGGTCTACCTATTCTCCCGGGTTGTGTACCTATCTTTTCCCTTTAACCTAACTAACAAAAGGGCTCTTTATTAAACACTGTCCAAAAAGATTCGTCCACTTCCCAACACTTCAGCTGCTCTCAGCCTTCAGTTCAGTCGACTTCAATTTCGGCTGGATTTCCATTACTGCTGTCTCCGGAGTCGATTCAGAGACACATGCAACAATCAAAAGACATAAAGAACATCAAGGGACATTTCGGAGACACATTTGCATGGCTTTTCGTGTCTGACATGACTTTACATGATGTGACTCTGGCGACTCAATTCTCGACGGTCTCATGTCCTGACCCTCTCGCTACTCACGTCTAGCGTCCCTGGCGACATTTCCGTTGTGACTCGAGGCTTACGACTTTCTATGTGAGCGTGATTCGACGTTGAACTCTCCAAGACTCTTTTCTTGTCCCGGACTAACAATAAGTACGAGCAGGATAATGGCAGTCCTCCATTCGCCACGGGACTGGTTATGAGGCTCTGTCATTGGCTAGCCTCGGTGGTGTCTTTATACGACCCTTTTGGAGGTGATTACGATTTATCAAAGGTGCAGCGGGGAAAGAAGGAAGAATTTTGGTCTTTCATCAGCGCCTGTCCGTGTACTTTCAAGAGCCTTCATGTCTCGACTATCGTGGCTAATGCGAATGTCCACCATGACGTTTGCAGGACCTTTCTTGAGTCCCGGTCGACCCCGATACTGTACAGTCGCAGATTCAAATTACAGTAGACCCTGGATATAACGAACAGAAGGCTCTCTTGCCTTTAGATTGGTGTCAGAATAATTATGACTCATATGATATGGAAAGTGCTCCGAATCGTAGCCCAAGCTATTTTTATCGATCTTGAATGATCGTTGATCACACACATATTTCCGAATCCTCAACCTATCGCTGGTTCCCGTTCGCAAGACATGGCAACTTACGAAGTTCGAACTGCAGAAGAGGTCAATGATGGTGTGATGATCGCCCCTTAGCTAGTTGCTCAACTCATTCATATCATGAAGAGTCCTGACAGACACGAAAAACCACAATACGAGAATTGCGAGGCTCACGACATGGAAAGCCAGTAGAGACGCGAGACATGAATAGTGAGTAGTGAGAGGCACAAGTTGGAAAATATGGGGATCTCAGGTCCCCATTTGCGAGAGTTATGTCATGCAGAGTTAAATAAGTAGCTATAGTTAACTATAAGAAATGTACGATGAACATCCTTGAGATAGCTCTTCTGGCCATTCCGCTGTTCGGCTGATCTGATTGGCTGTGAGAGAGGCTACCGTAAGTAAAACAAACAAAACAAAAAAAACATCCTCATCAATCCTTCCCCTCAGGGCCGTCACTATCTCATTCGTTTCGTCTCACTCTCATTCAACTACAAACTGTTCTATTGCTTCTTCTTTTCCCTGCTACCTCCCTCCATACTCGACTTCATCTCATCGTCTCTCTTGTCCCCCTTGTGCCTCAAAATTCAATAAGACAACCTAAATCAACCGCAGAGATGTCCGACATCGATGTTTCTAGACGAAACAAAACTCCACGAGCCTTGACCGAGATCGAAGCTCAGAAATTAAGTGAATTCAGTGATCTGATACATTACTCTAACCGGTAAATAGAATTTTTTCGCGCGTTTTTCCATGCATTCTTAGGCCGTGGCGTTGCTGATTTGTGAGATACCAGATATTCCGACAACGAGTACGAGTATCGACACGTGCAGCTACCCAAAAACATGCTCAAGAAAATTCCCCAAGAATACTTCGATACTTCGAAAGGAACGTTGAAACTGCTCTGGGAGGAGGAATGGCGTGGACTTGGAATTACTCAGGTACAATAGGAATTTGTCAAAGCTTTACACCTGCGAGGTACTGACGGTTTGATAGAGTTTGGGATGGGAGCATTACGAGGTCCATGAACCAGAGCCTCACATTCTTCTCTTCAAGTAAGGCCTGTCAAACGACATTGTGCATTGTGTGTCCTGCAGTATAGCTAATTGTTTCCAGGCGTCCGATCAACTATCAACCTCCTGCGCAATAGACAACGCAATCTTCAACCTGATTCGCACCGTCTCCCCTCCCTCTCTCGTCGGTGACGAAGGATATTACCAACACGATAATGGTTTCACGAACTAATTAATGGCCTGTATGTGAGAATATAACTCGGGATTCTAAATGGATGCTTTGCTTCTTTATTCTTATTGGAGAGCGCGCAAATATTTGCCATTCTGCATATACTCTGTTTCTCTTCTCCCCAGCCAAACGACCTCCTTTACAATTTTGGACGGTAGTGGCGCCTTGTTTGATTCTCAGACGACATTGTTGCGAAGCCATTCGTCCCATTGGTCGGCAGTGAAACTGCTGCTGATGCTCTTCTCTTCGATACCCTGCGCGAATGATGCAGATTAGTATCTAGTATCCTTTTCTCATCTGCAGCGCACATTACATGTCGCGCGCGGGTATTGCGGGGGGTGGATGTACTCACGTCGAAAAAGACAGTAGGAGTGACATGCACACCAATGACGCGATTTGCCTGGGAGACGCAATGTTAATAGGTTACCCCCCTACTAATTAGTGTGACAGTTTTAAAATCACAAAAAAACATACCTTGACCATCAATTTAATGTCATTCGTCACCCCATTCCCTTTATTGGCACCCTCGCCAGCGTCCTTGATAACAAGCAGATCATAAACGTTCTTCTCATTCACGCCGACGGTAGCCGCCAACGCCGCAAGACGTTTATACGTATCATTCCTAACCTCATTCACAACCTTCTCATCAAAGTACTCCCTCTGCTCTTTGAACAGAGCCTGACTGAACTCCCAGAATTTCTCCGGCGCGACTTTGAGGACTGCAGCACCGGCTTCGTGCACGAGGGTGGAGGAGGGATGCCATGGCTGGATCTGTTGTCTGAAGATCACTTGGACTTTCGAGCCGTATTTTTCGGTGATAAGTGGTCTCACGGAGGTGTAGAATGTGTTGAAGAGCTTTGCGGAGAACTGCCATGAACGGAAATTAGCTGATTGATCCCCTATCTCGATGCTCGGCGGTATTTCGTACTGGACACACGTAGTCGAGATCTGTATCGCGGAATTAGTATGTATCGTTCAGCTTCATGTTATCTGGTTACTTACACAGCTCGAGAGTATGCGGAGATGAGTCTATGTTTGCAGCGGCCAATTTCTGGCCCTTGAACTTTGGTGGAAGAGACATTGTGCTTGATTGATGCAGAAGCTGTGCTTGTATACTTATTTTGAGACTTGGAGGGGCAGTGAGGGGAATACGCCTATTTATGCTTATTTGATGTATTCCGTCATTCACGTCATCTACACGTGCTTAAGATCTACCCGCAATTTCCGAACCCTACATAGATATACTTTGAACATGTCAATATGGAGAGTATCGATGTTCTATTGCTATAAGCATGAATGAATATGTAAGTCGCTAGTTCCAAGACACCAAAGTTCAGCATATGAAAGGGTATTCGTGCAATGAAAGTATTAGAAACGAGATTGTGCCTGCCATAGATCCTCAAGGTCTTCGGCATTGCGCGTAAGGGGCTATGTACTGTTCTATCCTCAGATCTGGCCGTGCATATCATCCCTCTCAGGTAAATATCGCTCTGAGCTCTGAGGACTGATTTTCTGTACTCGCCCAAAAGGGTTCAACCATCATTCGCGATGATACCCAAGTGGTTTTTGACCGTCTTGCCGGAGGTCCTTGAGATCAACCATTAACGAGCACCACTTCTTCTCGGCGGGATCGTATTCACCGAAAACCTCAACTCTGCATTCTCCCCTGGGACCCTTGATGCCTACGGGCCCGCTAACATAAAAGACACCGCGCGGCGGTACTTTGCGTTGAAGCGCCCTGTTTCTCATCAAATGTAGCCTGAAAGTAAGGTAGGCAAGGTAGAAATCAGAGCCTTTGTATTGAGAAGAAAAGCCCTGTACCAAGGAGAGTACTGAAGGTTTGCGAGAAGCATCAGGCTGAGATTGAGGTCTTGACGTATCTGTCGTCGCTGACGCTGCTGATGGCTCGGTTTCTTCAACAGTGCCTGAAGACAGCGATTTCTCCCAGTCGGCAAAACTCTGTAAACTGACGCCGGTCGACTGATTCAGGTCTGATTGAAAGTCAATTTTTTTCAGCTGCGTAAGAGCTTCTCTGGTCGGGCGATCTTCTGGTCCAAGATAATTTTGGAATCGTTGTACCTTTCGCTTCCAAAGCACAGTACCGGCCGCATACATTGCAGAAGCAACAGCAGACGGGAATAGAGCTGCTGTGAGCAATTGACCTTGCTCGCGGGGAATGGGTTTTGATACCAAGGCTATCTCGTCACCCGCAACTGCCAACCTAGGTGCCAAGGTCAGAGATATAGCTGTAATGAAAGATTGATGCTATGCTTACCCGATAGTTTCATATTGCGGCGGAGCACGGAATGGTGTATGAGCGAGCAACCAGCTCTCCTCGACTTTGAGGGGTTTCCCGCCGAGAGCACGTACAAATCTTGGTTGAAGTGACAATTTAGCTAGGACGAGTCCTTCTAGCTCCTCTATAGTACAAAACAGTCAGTCTTTTTATACTCATTGAAAGGCCCTGAGTCGACTCACTTATCAAGGCTCCGGTCTTCTCCGGGTTGTTGGTATACTTTTGAATAGCTTGCCATTCTGGGTCGCTTTTTTTGTACAGATCACCAGGACGAAGTCGAGGCCAGCTCAGGGGTATAAATGTGACGTCCTCATCCTCATCCTCATCATCAAGTGCCTTTTTGTTTCTTTTATTTCCTTCGATGATTCGGGTTTCGCTCAAGACCGCGGAAGGAACACCAGACGACGAATCGCTCAAAGTACTTTTCTCTAGTTGTAAATATACAAGGGAAGTCCAGAGTTGGAATGCGACGCCGTAAACGAGAAAGCTAGTAGCAAATCGCCTAAAAAAAATTAATTTCACAACTCTCGAAGCTTCTGATTCTCTATACTCACTTGAACCATGGCCTCTTTATCCTCACAGGTCGAACGTTTACTATGCTGGTGGGCCCCGTGGTGAAAGCCCGACACTGGCGGAGGTCAAATCGAGGATTGCGAGGGAGATAGCGCACCCAGATCATTGCCGGTTATGTATTCGAGTAGATGGATATGTGGACATGACGATATTCCGAAAGTCAGGTCAAAGTCAGGAAAAGAGCGATGACTTGTGACTGTATCTTGGAAGCGCAAATGTTTCTTCTTGGATGTTTGTCATCTCAGCACGTGATCGACCGGCATAAAGTGAGGAAAGGCGGGAGGGCGCCAAGTTATCGGCGGAACAACGATAGCTTGCATACGACATATCAACCCCAACCAGCATCACTTCTTGATAAATCACCAGGCGACGGGACGACTCAAAGGCGACAATTTTCGATCTTCCGGGATTACAACCTACGGCTTGAATGAGCCATTAACTGGCTTATATCACCAAAGACACCTCTCGTATACAGTCAAGATGTGGCCTACATTGAAGCTTCTTCTTCCCTGTCTGGCCGCCGTGGCCAGCGCCGCGTCAGAAACGACCGATGGATCCATTATTCTACTCGATACACAGCAAAGTACCACGTCTTTCAGCACTAGGAATGTCGTTCGAGAAGATACTGCGAGATTATTCTTGCAGCAACGGATACTATCCACCGAGACCACCACACCTACCAATCAATTAGTTCTCGCGAAACCTGTTCTCGAGCTACTGAACATATATGGAGGAAATCAGTACAGCCTTTTCCGAGACGTACCTCTTAGCGAACAGCAGAAGCTTCTTATCGTGGTGGAGGGAATCGTCAAGGATAATAGTAAGTCAATCGCTAGGCTACTATAACTATCCCATGTCGGACGGAATTGCTGACTGCGGTCATGAATAGCTGCTATCTCCCCCGAAAGCCCAAATGTCGCCTTGAACATGCCTTCAGTCTCTTCGGACTTTGTCGATAGCACCTTCATGGACACCGTATCCGAATGGAAACACTGTGAATACGAAGCTAAGACGAATGGTGACGCCCAAGTACGTACCGTGTCCTAAGGGCTAGACTTTCCATGAAGAATATCATTGACAATGTCATTAGAAGCTTCAAAGCTGTTTATATCAGCACCCAACCTTCATTGGCTCCCCTAACAAGCCTATTGCCCAATTACTCGAGGGATTGCCCCTGTACTCGCTCGAGGCTTGGTCCGATGCTGCTGGTAGCAGAGAGATCCTCAGACTACGATTCAATGTATGTCAGGCTACAACACTCGGCTTTTGTTCAGCTCTAACCTATGTCCCACAGGAATACCTTGATGATGCAACCACCGCAACTCAATTCCTCGCCTCACTCTCCTCCCTCTTCGACAACCACGAACAAACCATTGTCCTAGTCCCACAACAACAAGCCCTCTCCCTCTCCTCAGCACGCAAATCACCCACAAAGAAAGATGTCTACCCTACCGCCAGACCCAGACTCCACGCTCAAACCCGTAGAAGCCAAAATCTCGCGGCATCGGCAGACTACCTCTCGACACTCATGCCCGTCTGTCACAGCACAAACGATACCTGCATCAGCACCACAAACGCCTGCTCCGGCCACGGCGTCTGCTACCTTAAATCCGCCGGCGTCAAGGACAATGATTGCTACGCATGCAAATGCGACTCCGAATGGGGTGGTCCTGCATGTCAAAAGGTGGACATTAGCACGCAATTTTTTCTCATCGGAACGGTCAGCGTTCTTGCCATCTTGGCTGTGGCTGGTGGAATCGGTTTGCTGTTTAGCGTTGGACAGGAGGAGTTGCCAAGTGTTATCAGCGCGGGTGTCAGCTCGGTGAAGACGAGGTAGATTTATACCATATAGTATCGGGGAGGAAGTTGTTGTTCTTCTTTTTGATCGTTTCTATTTTGTGTCCGCCGGAGATATACCATCCCTTTTAAGTTTTGGGTTGCACTAGTTTATGAGTGAAATGTATGAATACTGCTCTTTTTATCGATCACTACTAGGTCATTTCTGGTATGGCGAGCAGATTACAGATCTTACTTCGAGTCACTACGAAAGACAACCCACAAACTCAATCTTCTTGATAGGAGTGTACTTATTGAATCCAACGAATATTGCAGTCATGACATAGAAAAAGCCCGTAGGCAAGACATCCTGAAACACCGATTGCTGAACATGAAGGGAAAAAAAATCGACGATGAAACCACACATACATGACGACTGCCAATACCTGAATGGCAAGTAAAATGATATCAACATACCATGAACCGATACCGCACTGAACGCCAAACGAGATCAAAAAGAGGAAAGAAATCACAAACATATGCAACCTGGCATTGAGAGGATAAAAAGATGAACGTGCGCATGAGGTGAATAGATAGGAGACTCGTTAGGATTGAGTAGAAAAGGGGTATAATTTGAGGATGAGAGAGACGGGAGGAGAGATGATGTCGAGATGATGTTTGGAATGAATAGCACAAGAGAGGAGCTCTTAGGAGTATTGCACTTGTGGAGTTGTGCCAGCCTCCAATTGACCAGGTGTACGAGCTTCAGTAGTTTGAGGTGTTGATTGAGGGTTTGATGTACGCCAGAAATTAAGCCTCGGTACCCATGCGGGCGATCGCCTGGCACGAGTTGGCTCACTGACGGGTACACTTGGTGATGGTTGAACTGTACTGGCAGACCTCGGATCTGATTCTTCCGTAGGTGGGACTGCCAACGGTGCGCGATGGGCAAAATAAAATCTTGTTCTGAACGGGTTGATGCGATCAACACCGAATGTTGGCTGGGGGGTTCTCAGTGCAGCAGCAGTCCGGCCTGTTGTACGACGTCCTCCTGCTCTAGCATTTTCTGTAACTGCTTCTTGTCCTTCAGGTCGTGGTTTGGGAATGTAATAGTCGGCCTTGCAGAGAGGGCAACAAGCTCGGCGACTGGTTAACCAAGGATCGAGACATGAAGCGTGGAAAGCGTGACCACATGTAAGACCGCGAACATCATCGTCATCTTCAATAAGATCGAGACAAATTGCGCAAGAGTCACCGGGACTGGGCAACAATTCTGCTGGAACAGCTCCTTGAATGGGATCATCGTTTTCATCATGCATTTCTTCTTCATGCGGTGGGTGTATGTTGCTAGCGACCTCGGTAGTCGCGCTTTTTGGTTGTGTTTCAGTAGTCGTGACTTCTTTCGACTCTGATATCACGCTGATCTGCTGAGCAACAGGACTGGAAGGTTCGCTCACAACCGAGTCTGTGCGATCGTGACCTTTTGGCGCATAGGCTTCCATGTGCTGCGCAGTGGCGGATGGGTTGTGCTCACTCTCGCCAGCCTTTGGAGTCTCAGGTCTGTTACCAGGTGCAGCAATTCCTCCCTCGCTTGGAAGGCCCCTATCTGCGCGAGAAGATCGCCATGCTTTGTATTTCATCAATGGGAATCTTTCGTTCACATCTTCCATAGACATCAACTTCTTTTCCCTTCTTCTGCGATGCGTTCGAGGAACAGCCGTAAGATCGATAGGCTCTCCGGTTTCTTCATTTCGTAATTGTCGATTTCGTTGGTTGTATCGAAAGCAATATTTCACACCGACAATGATCCTAAATTCATATCAAATCAACAAACACTCTATACTGGCTCATCACCCGGGCGCATATACGGACCATAAGTTTGTGAAAACGACGCCAAAACCAAGAGCGACAAAGAAGAGCAATGGAGAACTGCTTGGGCCACCTCCTCCACCCCCACTGTCACTGGTAGAAGTGCTGGTCGCAGAAGAAGTCGAGCTGGTTACTGTGGAAGTAGTGGACGACATGTCGTGGATATCTCGCGAAACCGAGAGTCAAAAATACGATGATGAAGAGCAAGTAAGTATTCGAGTCTTTTCTCAAGATGCTCTTTTATTTCTTGTGTAACTGTTGCCCGGATGCCGTCGGGTCCCTGGAGATGTAGCCGCGCAAGGGCAGATTCAATCCCTAACTAATGCGCCAGCGAGCTAGTAAGCTGTCGTAGCATCGCATTGAAATATCATTGCACGAAGTTGGTATTCATCTAGACGCCCCGACGAAAGTGACGATGTCCCTCGAGAGACTGGAATGGTTTCGGATGTAGCAAGCCACAGCCGTGGAATTGGACCCCAAGTACGGGGAGTATGCTGGACGGTGGTAAGCCAGTGTCGTCGCTCAGCTGTAGGCAGGTGTGGTAGTCTGCGAATATCGAACGATGGAACAAGAAATAATTGAGGCTGTCGTTCGTGTCGTCTGGTTGGGATGGTGAGTTGACAAAGAGAGGGGAGAGACGAAGGTTGAGCGTCGTCTCGATCAGTTGGAACTTGGCTCAGCGGGAGGTGGAGAGAGATCGAGACACTTGATTACTGCGGTACGTGCTTGTAACGATGGTACCGATCGGCGTGGGGGCGATCAAAAGGACATTGATGTCTGTAATTAATGAATTCTTGACTTTGAAGAGGAAATTCAGGATGGATACGTTGAATAGACGATACTGGGAGCACACAATCACTCTGTAGTGATCATCGAACAGCGAGCGATTGATCTGCGACGTGAAAGGTCGAGGTCATCCATCGTACGAGCCTCGTAAGTTACGCCCTGTACGACGTAGGAAGTCAGGGACAATACGTTACATACATATGATACTAGACTAACCCGCATCAGGAAGGACGGATGCTAGCCGGCCACCCCAGGCATCCAGGCAACAAGGCACGCAGCGGCGGTCTTGGCGCATCGGGGCATGCAGGAAAGAGTGGATCGTCGATATCATTTTCTACAGAATCAAGGACCACGAAGGAACTATATCTTCGATATTTACTTTAACTCAGGATTCCGCTCATCTCCCCGAACACAAAATGGCGGAATCAAACGCCCCAAAAGCATCAAATCCTATAGTGTTCTTCGATATAGCTCTGGGAGGTGAGATTCCAGAAGAGGAAACGGCTCACACACCATTCTCCCTCTCATCCTTATAATCTTTCTGTTTTGATTCGTAACATGCGCTGACATTGCACTCGTAGGAGAACCACTGGGCCGTGTCAAAATGGAGCTGTTCGCTGATGTCACGCCTCGAACGGCCGAGAACTTTCGCCAGTTCTGCACTGGCGAGACGAAGAATAATCTAGGCCGGCCTCAGGGCTACAAAGGGTGCAAGTTCCACCGTGTGGCATGTCCTCATAAGCATACCCCCCCACTCTCGACTTGAATAAACAGGCTGACCGATATTTTTTCCAGATCAAAGATTTCATGATTCAAGGAGGTGACTTTATAAACGGCGATGGAACAGGGAGTGTCTCCATATACGGAGGCCAAAAGTTTGCAGATGAGAACTTCAACCTCAAGCATAACAAGGAAGGACTCTTGAGCATGGCAGTAAGTACAGCGATCATACACTTACAGACATTTTCTTGTTTATTGGTGTTTTCTGACATATTTGCAGAACTCCGGACCAAATACAAATGGTTGCCAATTCTTCATCACCACTGTGCCTACGCCCTTCCTCAACAACAAACATGTTGTGTTTGGCCAGGTTGTGGAAGGCATGGACATTGTCCACATGATTGAGAATACCCGAACCACCAGGGACAAACCGAATCAAGATGTCACCATAGTACAGTGCGGAGAGATGTGACAGGAGAAAAAGTTTCATATTTGATTTGTGACGTGTAATGCTTAGAAGATACCTAAATAATCCCAATCAATCCTTATAGACTCCTTCCTGTTTCCTCGCCTTAATCTTTTTTTTTGTCCTTTTTTTTCTCTCTGTATTTGTTTCTGCTCTTGCTTGTCTCAAACAACAATTTGGTAGGGTATCGGACTAGAATATATCAAAGCCATAACCTTTACAGCTTGAATTTCTCAAGATATTCAGTGGCAAGTGCAACACCTTCGTCGACCTTGTCAGGGTTGGTTCCGTTGCCGATGGCTGTGGGAGCTTTTCCACCAGCCTTTCCACCGACAGCTCCAGAGACGGCATTCGCCCATTCACTTGGGGAGAGACCAAGATCGCTAGCGGCCTACAGAAACGATAAATTAGTAGATGTCTCTGTATTAAAAACGTGGCTGATTTACAACATACCTTTGATACATGGCAACCGTGTGCGACCTTGTTTCCACTAGGGTCCGGTGCGAAAAAGTAGACAGTCTTATCAGCCATCTTAGATTTGATAAAGTTGATCGACTCGCTGACAACCTTGGCATTGGAGGTTGCTGGCAGTTTGGTAACGAAAGTAGAGCGGCCCTTGTTTTCCTCGGCATCAAAATATGCCTTGATAAGGTCCTGGGCCTTCTTCAGCTCGAGTTTCTGTTGGGCTTTCTGATCGTCCAAGACCTGCTTGTTAATACGTGCAAATAAGTCTCGGAACTTGGCCTTCTGAACAGCGGATATAGAGAGTTGATTTAGTTCCAATTGAACTTGTTTCATCTCGGTCTCTTTGGTTGCGCCATGCTCCATGGTACGAAGTTTCTCGAGTCGCTTCTCAAACTCTACCGCAGTCAACTGCGCTTGCAAGGCTTCGTCACCAGTCACCGCAATAATTCTTCGAATGCCCTTGGCGATACCAGATTCCTCGAGAATGACGAGCTCTCGGATCTCGCCAGACTTGGAGACGTGAGTACCACCACAGAATTCGATGCTTATATCATTCCATCGTGGGTCCTTAACGTCCTTGAGAATCTCCTCAACCTCAACACCAACCGAGACAACTCGTACCGGATCAGGGTACGTCTCACCAAACACGGCACGCACGCCACTGATCTCGCGTGCGGTGGCTAGAGGCACTTCTTTTGAATAAACGCCGCAATTCTGTCGGATGTATTCGGTAGATTTCCTCTCAATCTGATCAAGCTCTTTATCAGATACGCCCGCCTTGTGAGAGAAATCGAATCGTAACTTCTCTGCTGCAACAAGAGAACCCTTCTGGTTGATACCTTCTCCCAAGATCTCCCTCAACGCAAAGTTCAAGATATGAGTTCCGGTGTGGTTGTTTCTGATAGGTTGGCGACGGCGGTCGTCAAATTCGCACGTGACAGTGTCCCCAACGGCGAGAGATCCGTACTTGATAAAACCTGTATGAAGGACGTAACCGCCATATGACTGTACGTCTCCGACCTCCAATTCCGCCTTTCCGTCAATGAAGATGGCACCAGTGTCGTTCTCTTGGCCACCTTGTTCGGCGTAGAAATTGGTTCGATCAAGGATGACGCCAATCTGCTCTCCCTCGGGTACATCTGCGGTGGTTTGAATGAAGCTTTTGCTATAGTAAATAGCCTTGACGACTGACTCTATTCTTTGGGAGTCGAACTTCGAGGAGTCATCTGTTTTTGGAACTTCGTGCATGTTATCCAGCTTGCCCAGGTCATGAACATCGAGTTTCACGGTCTCTGCGGCAGCCTTCTTCTGACCTTTACTGGCTTCCTTGGCCTTCAATCGTGCATCTTCAAACTCGGCTTCATCGATGCTGAGACCTCGCTCCTCTGCCATGATCTGAGTCAAATCGACTGGAAAGCCGAAAGTATCGTAAAGCCTCCATACATCCGCGCCATGAAGCTTGTTGAGACCGTTCGACTTGGCCTGTTGAGCGTAGTTCTCGAACTGTTTCTCACCACGGTCCAGTGTCTTGGAGAACGAGACCTCTTCTTCGTTCAAAACCTCCATGACATCAGCCTGCTTTTCCTTGATTTCTGGAAACATGCCTCCCATTTGGTCGACAAGAGTGGGAACGATTTTAGAGAAAAAGCTGCCAATTTCCACATTGAAATATTTGCGCGCATAACGAGCTCCTCGGCGAAGGACTCGGCGAATGACATAACCTCGTCCCTCATTATTGGGGTATGCACCGTCGGAGATTGCAAAGGTCAGGGTTCTGATGTGGTCAGCCACCACTCGGTAGGCAGTGTCAACTCCATCGGCATCCTCGGCTCCAAATCGCCCTTGGTATTCGCGAGCACCCGTAACCTCTTGTATTGTGCGGAACAACGGCATGAAAACATCAGTGTCGTAATTTGATGACTTGTCCTGAAGGACGGACACCAGACGCTCGAAACCCATGCCGGTGTCGACATGCTTATTCGGCAAGGATCTCAGCGAGCGATCCGACTCACGGTTATATTGGATGAACACGTTGTTCCAGATTTCGAGCACATTTGGATCATCTTGGTTGACGAGAGATGCAGCATTTCGGCCGCCGATTCGATCATAGTGTACCTCGCTGCAAGGACCACAAGGACCCTGATCACCCATCTCCCAGAAGTTATCTTTCATGTTACCTGGAAGAATGTGATCCTCCGGAACGCCAACTGATTTCCATAGTTCTTTCGCCTCCAAATCTGGCTCGAGACCTCCTTTTGCGTCGCCCTCGAAGTAGGTAACGTACAGTCTGGATGGGTCGAGGCCGAATACTTTGGTGAGGAGTTCCCAGGAATAGGTTATCGCTTCCTTCTTGAAATAGTCTCCAAAGCTCCAGTTTCCGAGCATCTCAAAGAAAGTCTGAAGTATTCCGATAATCAGTAAGGTTTTGCCTTGGTATAGGGCTCAGATACCCGGACAGGAAAACCTGCGGGGCCGAAGACTTACGTGGTGGTAGTTGTCTTTGCCGACATCGTCAAGATCCTAGACTCGTGAGTCTCCAAAACGCCATAGAACTGCAATAACACTTACATTATGCTTTCCACCTGCTCGAATACACTTGAGAAAGTTAGCCACATTCCAAACAGAATTCAGACGGCTTGTCCTACCTTCTGCGAATTGACTGCACGTTTGAGATGCGCAAAGTCTGATTGCGGATCAACAGTTCCCAAAAAAATTGATTTATACTGGTTCATGCCCGCATTTGTAAACAACAGGGTCGGATCAGAGACAGGCACAACGGAGGAGGAGGGCACTGTTCATACTTGGTGGTTAGTTTGAGTCATACTTTTTTTTCTTGCTGTACAGTGAGGGGTCGAGGGGTGGTTTAGAACTTACCAAAGGTGTGTCCTCTTTCCTTGAAGTAGCCTATAAATTCATTTCGAACGCGCTCTGCAGTCCATTGACTAGTCTTCTCGTGCGACGAAGCCATATTGTGTGCGAAGTGATGGCCGAAGTAGCGAGGGGTTGAGGCAGTTGCGGAGAAATGTGGGAGACGGAGTGCTCTGGGCAAAGCATGGAAGAAGAAATTGTTGCGTGGCGACCCCATCGTCCCTCACCAGAACACCAAAACCCGCATCGAAGACACCTTGGCACGCACGAATCGGACCACGAAAACCGAATATTTTACCCGTTCATTTCTCGGAAGCTGAAGAGAAGGGCGTGCGCGAGGTTCAGATAAAATCTTTCGCGTCGGCTGGAGAGGAGGTAGGAAGAAGGAGTCTTGCTGTTTTGCCAAGTCGATGCCGTCTCTGTCCTCCAAGGACTCCTCTCCCCTCAAGCGCCATGCAGAAAGCGAACCTGACGGCGAGCCCCCCATCAAGAAGCTCGAGCTACTGCATCTAGGTACTGCGATAATATTATTCATGTTTATTTCCTGTCAAGCCCTCTTGAAGCTCAAACTAACTCATTGGCGCAAGGCTCAACGGTCTCCGCAGGCGAGCAAGCACAGAACCAAGATGAACTGACCGATAGTGACAACCTCATGATCCTAGACGACACGAAGCATACGAGTTACATTTACGACATTGAGCGCGAATTAGCCAGCATCGAAGCCGAGGAGAAGCGGATATCCTTTCTCCCAGACATTGAGAAGGTGTTGAACGCGATTCCCAAATCGGTCCTTTCGGAACCAAAGCCGGAGCAGAATGAGCTCGTCCTCTATCGCGTGCCACGCTCGCTAACGGTCACCGAAGATCAAGACAATGTTCGGAAAGCTATAATTGAGTCTAGAGCGAGGGCTAGAGCACGGCAGGCAGAGCGCAGCGCATATTCGCCGTCGATCGTGCCTCAGTCCGATGACAAGGACAACTCGGTGTTTACATTCGAAGCAGACGACGTGATGGACTTAGATTCCATGCAGTAATATCATGTCCTCTTGTTCAATCGGGCCTGTCGCTACTAGGATAAAGCTGGGTATACTACATCAATGGTGGAAGTTTGTTGTCTAATGCTGGGAATTTTGAATTATTCATAGCGTTCTGTGTTGTCGCAAATCACAATTTTGTACAGTCGGAGTTGTATCTCAGTAGAATTTGATTTATGCTTATAGCTTTCGCCCAATTCTCGCTTCAACTGTAGGTACCCTACAATTTGACCAAGCAATATTACTAGAGAGGACGCGGAGCTGCTTTCGGAGCAACCCCGACTACCGGTACCCGCCACAACTTGCATCTTTCACCTCACTTCTGCTTCACATTACACACTACACATCACCACAGCCCTGTACTTTTCAACCAACATGGTGGATAAAGACATGGATCATCCTGGTCCGACCCTGCCTCCGGATTTAGCAAAAGCCAGATCGCCAGCGACAACAGATGACGAGAGCGTTGCAGCCGAAACCTCCAAAATAGTCGGCCCGAGTCGACCTCCAACCCAGTCAAAATCAGATAGCGAGCAGGAGCCACAGGACAGCGACGATAGTAGCGACGATGATTTTGGGCCTACGTTACCACCGGCTGGCGGTCCAAAGTCCGGACCCTCCAAATATGAGACAGAGTCGAGGCCTCCCCTCCACATGCACGACGGAAACACAGAAAATTCGGCAACGAAGAAAAGACAGAGAGACGACTGGATGCTTGTTCCACCGGAAAACTCCTCATGGGCTTCTGGGCCGAATCCCGCGGCTGTGACGAATCGCAAATTCATGTCGGGAAAATCAGCCCGTGGCGGTAGAGATACGGACGGGGCAGGTTCAGTATGGACGGAGGATCCAGCGCAAAAACGACAGAGACTCGAAAATGAACTTTTAGGTATCAAGTCAGAGTCTAGTGCAAGATCTGCGGGCTCCAGAGACCTGTCATCTAGGACGAATTCAGCCACTGCAGATAAGCTGAAGTCGCTCACTGTAAGTACATACTCTCTTCAGCGTATGACAAGATCTATGAATCTTACATCTCAAAGGACAAGAGTGGCAAATCCTCCCTATATGAGAGTCACCAAAAAGATGTCCAAAAACCCAAGGAAGACGATCCCAGCAAGCGAGCCTTCGACTACGAAAAGGATGTTGCTGGAAAGACGAGCATATCAACTGGAGCACGTAAGAAGTTGTTGAACCAGGCTTCTGATTATACCTCCAGATTTTCTGGTGGTAAATACATCTAAAAAGTTGGTATCTTTTCTCATGTGTATGAGAGTATGCTTTAACCTCTACGAATACACCGATTGCATGTGAGACAGATTGAAGTCCACAAATCGGCAAATGGTCACCTTTGAAGGGACTGCTCCCAGTGATTGCTCACGTCTGTGTTATGTCAGATCCACGAGACGATTCAAGGGAGAAAGGACCTGCTACTTCTCAGCTCGCCAGCCTCTATCAACCTGATGATTGCCTGTCAATGTCCCGGACAACCTAGATCATGCTGCAGACAAGGCTGTGTGCTTCATTCATTACGAGTCATGGTTATCAACAAGCTAATCCGAGCACCATAGTCATCATTGCTTTCCTTGTGAGGCAGAAACAAGCCAAGGCTGAGTAAAATGAATACGACGAGGCAGTGCCGTTCAATCATTACGTACCAATTGCAGATAGGAAACCAGCGCTAGGAACGCTGGTGTATAACGTCAAGTGGTGGTTCTCGATGATGGAAAAGATGAGAGCATCAATTTCTATATTCCTTGGGTGAATCGAGAGGTACATTGGGTTGCAGTTGATGTATCAAGCGTTCTGAATTTCGCGAATTAGTACAAAGAGGTGTATGTGATATAGATAGATTATCTTTGTTCTAAATTGAAAAAGATGGATCAAAATAGATGAGGAATCTGGCAAGGCAGGAGAAGTCGGGAAAAAAGAAGAGACGAAAAAAGTGACTCCGACACGGGGAATCGAACCCCGAGCTGCCGTGATCGTGTCTTTCTAATGAGAGACGGCGATGTTACCGTTACACCATATCGGATTGATGCGAAGAAATTTGCATGAAAGAAATATACTCATCGTGTATCTGTATCATTTAGTTTCAGAGCAACAGGAATAGTTATTTCTCCAAATCTAACATAAAGCCATGTCGGGGTTCCTCTCACATAACTGCAATGTCTCCATTTCAGAAGTCTGTTCGGTCGATTTTGATCGGGAAAATGCTCTGCCAGAATCATCATAATCACCACGTGCCAAAATTGACAGCGCCCTCGTCTGATCATATTCCATAGCGACAACAGGAGTCTTGACAGCCAGTCCAATGACTAGGTATGAACCGGCTCTATTCGCCTCCCCTTGCCCTCATAGTATTGGGACGGTGTTTCGAGGAAGCTAAGGATACGTACTCTGGACAGGGCTGGAAAGTACCAAATGACCTCTTCCGGAAACTTTAGGAAGTGTTTTTGCTGATCTGACTCCCCATCTAGATAAGATAGTCATAGAGCAAAGAGTGCCTCCGGATGGTGAGGTTACCGATCTCTGACAGGACGCACTCGAGAAGTGGAATCAAGATACCTGGTTTATAGCACTGAAGACGCTGGGATTACCTCTACCTTGGGGTCTAATACTTTGGTATAGTTGTAAGGCCACAATTTGCCAGTTTCTGCCTACACACTTGGAGGCCATATGATCTCCTTCGGAGTGTCTCGAGACTCGGTCAAAATACCGCCAGTTTGTTTTCAAATAGTCTATTCGTCTTGTCTAGTCTGTTTGCGGATGACACAAACTTGGTACCTCTCAACATTAGAGCATCGTGGACCCCGTCTCGCCAAATGCTCACCGATAGGTGGCCAAATAGCATTCCAAGATTCCCAACCAGAAGTCAACCAACTAATGGAGAAATGTTCACTTCCCGAGAATCTTAACATCAAGATCAACCCTTCCAGAGGCAATGCCCAGGAAGTATTTAACTATGAAGAAACCCGGATTTCTACTTCAATTACGATACCTGAAATCCTGAGTTAGCTGCTTCTAGTCCAGATCTTTCGTTTCAAGATGACGACCTCATTGATGAGAGCTCATTGAGTCTTCTTATGCATAACGTTTCTTTATTCGATGAGCTTGACGAAAAGCAAAGTCCGGAGGACAATCAACACCTTAGGGATGCGCCCATCAATAGTGTATTAGACTTGATCTTGCCTACTGCATATTTGAAACGATTTCCTCCTGAGAAGAATCATGTATGCTCCAGGCCATGAATATTAGGGTCACCGGGCAGTATCCATGGCCGGGGCATCGGGGAGGCCCCTTCATTACGGGCTTATAAGGTGTCCTCATCACACCGAATGCTTAGAACGGATGATGGGGTATCAATAATCTAGTAGACCAAATGACTCATGTGAGGAATGATCCTACCATAAACGCTACTTAAGGCGTCGATGAGGACTAAAATGGACATCTATATAACATCTAATCACGCCATGCCGCCGTTTGGATCCTATTCTGACATTCCCTTAATTACCTGCCCTGTGCCTCACCGGTTCCTTTCACTTGATGTATACATGGGCCCGGTGCAAATTCTAGAAAGGGCACGCAACGATTTCGTACCGTCAGACCACCTGTTTAAACAATGTCGCAACTTTCGGGATGAATTTCTAATTCCATCATGCTGTCAAACGCATCCCAATCAATCAAGTCCCAGCCGTTTTGCTCACACGTTGATGGGTCGTTAAAATCTATTTCACGTGGCAGACAGTCCTCGTCTTCAGACACAGCGGTTACCGGCAGATTTTCAGCTTGGTCTTCGACATGATATGCCTTCTCGTTGTTCTGCTGTTGGATGCGCTTGAAATACTGAACCGGGGTGAGCCCGGTGATTTTCTTAAACGATCGATGAAGATAGCCAGGTGAGAGCTTTAAATCTGACGCCAATTGTTGAAACTTGAGTCGCCGCCCGCATAGTACAGCGTTGGAGATGTCTTTGCATGCTCTGTGTACTGCTCGTTGTTGGGGGTCGTCTTTTCTATGGAGCTGGGGCTTGCATCTCTTGCAGGGACGATAGCCTGCTGCCTCCGCACGTACAGCATCGTCGTAAAATTCAACGTTTGCACGACGAGCGAGGCGCGATGGACATGAGGAACGACAATAGATACGTGTCGAGCGGACTGCGTAGACAAAACTATCGTTTGACGCTCTGGAGGCTACCATTCGCCAGCGGAATGTTTCGCAATCGCCAGAGCCAAGAGGAAGTAATAGGGACATGATGGTGCATCACAACTATCCTGGGGAGTTTTCCGGCTTGGATGCTTGGTTACCTTCCACACTTTGCTTGATTCTTTTCTGTTATCACCTCCAGAGCAACGTACGTGCAGCTTCTAAATATCAATTGGCCATATCTGGAGCAAAGATCGAGGCTGGAAGTTCTGCCCCGGAATTGGCCAATCAGAGCGCAAGCTATCTGAAATCGTCATCCTATTGGTCATTTCCAGAGTATTGTTGCTATATCAGTAAGGGTGTTTCCGATGTATATAGCCAGCGTTCGAGGGAGAGTAGAGTTTGCAAATAGATTCACATCGATATTTCCATTAAACTTTCGCTGACTTCTTCACAAATACAATCAATGCTCGTTCCACGACAATATGGCAGACACACACTCTATCATCACGCCTGCTATCATGTACTGGGGTACCCCAGTCGTCCTGATCACGACAGAGAATGAGGACGGGACTGCCAACATTGCGCCCATGTCATCAGCGTGGTGGCTCGGTCATCGCTGCGTCCTGGGATTGGGTTCATCGTCCCAAACTACCAACAATCTTTTGCGTAACAAGTACTGCGTTCTCAACCTTGTTAGTGACGATATGGGACACTACATCAACTCAATTGCAAAGACCACTGGAAGCGCTGTAGTGCCTCCGATGAAACAAAGGCTTGGATACGAATTTTGCAAAGATAAGTTCGCACATTCTGGCTTGACACAACAGCCATCCGACCTTGTGCGACCACCACGTATCACCGAATGCCCAGTACAGATGGAGGCCGAACTGATGAACAGCATGGAGCTCATGCACGATCTGCCGGACCGAAAGGGGGCTTTGTTAGCAATAGAAGTAAAGATCCTCCGAACACATGTGCGGAATGACCTACGCTTGCCTGGTCACGCCAACAGAATCGACTCTGACCGTTGGAGACCAATGATAATGAATTTTCAGGAACTCTACGGCCTAACACCTAGATCAACAGAGTCGAAACTTGCCACGATCGACGAAGAAAGGTACCGCATACTGACGCGGTCGGATGTTGTCAAGCAAGGTGGAGATATGGATCTGGTCAATAGCGACAAAACTGCTACTTCTTGTTAGAAACTGGGCTGTATCCACGACTCTCAGTTGAGGGTGGTTTTGATTGTAGCTATCTAAATCTAGAAGCCGCTATCCCATTCTTGTGAGCTGATCTCCAAGCTGTATTTGGGCCAATTAGCAGAGCATAAGCTCAGCTGGTTATTAGTTAGTTAGTTAGTTAGTTAGTTAGATTTGATACTAGGTGTGTCTAAGCCAATAAGCGTTAACATAAAAATAGCCTAGCTATAAAGATATATTCTTAAATAAGCTACAAAAAATATTATAAATAATATAAATTAATTAAATAATTGAAATAAATTCAAATAATTAAATAATATAAATATATATATCTAGTTGTATTGTAAGAGAGTGGGTAGGAAGTGTGATGATAAGATATGAAGATAGCTTGATTTATCTAAAAATAGGGTATAATTTATAAAATAGCTATTTATTTAATACCTTCTAAGATTCTCTTAAATTATAATTATATATAAGTATAATTTATATACATCTTGAATACTAACTTAGTAATTTTAGAGTAAAATAAGATATATAATATAGTTTTTATATTAAAGCTATTTTTATATTTAAATTTTTTATTTTATAGTTATTTTTTTCTTTTAAAACTAAATTTTTATAGCTTATTCTTATATTATATATGAGAATCTATAATTTATTTTTATAATAATTTTAGAAATAATATAATTTTTTTAAATAATTATTTATTTTTTTATAAAATAATATTTTTTTATTCAAATTTTATTTTTTAATTTTTTTTCTTTCTTTTTTTTTATTATAAATTATAAGATATATATATACTTTTTTTTATTATTTTTATTTATTTTTATTTATTTTAACACTATTTCTATTACTTTATTTATATTATAATTAGATATTTTATAGATTTATATTTATTTTATTCTATTTAATATATTTTTATTCTTATATTTATATATATTTTTAAGACTTATTATGCTTTTTAAATATTATTTAGATTTATATTAAAATACATTATTATTATTTTATATTATACTACTTTTATTTTTTTATTTTTAATAGTTTTTATTATTATAGTAAGTTTATTTTTTATATTATAAATTTATCTTATAGAGATTATTATTATTTTTAATTTATATATAATTTATTTTTTTAGAGTATTATTTCTAATATTATTAATAAAATATATAGTATAATATTTTCTAAAAAATCTATTTTAAAAAATAATTTAAAGCTTAAAATGTTTTATATTTTAAATATATTTTATATTTTAGATTTATTATTCTTTAAATATATTATTATATTATTAAGAAAGATTATTATAAAATATTCTATTAAATTATCTATTATATTAGTTTTAAAGTATAAGAAATATAAAAAAAAATATTTTTATTTTAATATTATTTTTTTATTATATTTTTTATTAATTTAGCTTTTATTTTAAATTTTAAATCTAAATTATTTATTAAATTATTGAAAAAATTATATTTAAAGGCTTTAGTTTTTCTTTTAAATAAGAATAAGATTTATATACTTAATAAAATTTAAAATATCTTTTATTATATATTTATTTTTTTATATATAAATTATTTATAAAATATTTTTATTATTATTATAATATTTATTATAAAATATATTCTAGAATTAATTAATAATATAGTATTTATATATATAAATATATTTTATTTTACATTTTAATATATTTTATAATAAGATTTAATTTAAATTATATTAATTTATTATCTAAATTCTTAATAATTTTATAAATAATTTAAAAGTAATTTATAATAAATTTAAATTATAAAATTATATAAAAATTATTTAGATTATATTTTTAATTTTAATATCTCTCTTTATATGAATTAAATTTTTAAAATTATATGTCTAGATTTAGCTAGAAATAGTTATAAATTTAGTAGTTTATTTTTTAAAGCTAGAGCTAAGTTACAGGCTAGTCCCGCCTAAGGCTCACCATAAGAGCACAATCTAAATATAAAACATAACATAAGAAAGGGAAGAAAGGAAAAGGAAACAACAGATTCTCACATATATAGAGATTTATATAAAAAAAAAGAAGTAGAGATTTCACTAATATTTATATAGTTTAAATCCTAGTATTTATCAACTCACCACCATTGTACAATTCAGATCAAGGCTATCTGTGGTCTAAGCTATAATAAGACAATCAAAAGAGCTATAATAAAGCAATTAATATACTACTAGATAATAAGGATATACTATTAAACAATAAAAACTTAATAAAGCAATTAATAAGATAATAGCTTTATATAATATATAGATTAAGGATTAATCTTAGGGAAGGCTTCTATAATATTATAAAAGCTTCTCCTAGAGTATAGCTTTATATAGTAATTTCTTATAAGAATATTACTCAAATCTCTAGTATAAGATTAGCTTATAATATTACTTTTTTTTTTAAAAGCTTCCTAATTATCTAATATAATAATATCTTTAAGATTCATTACTAGTTACTATTTATACTTATTATAGCCTAACTATTTAATTAAATATTAATATTAATAGTCTTATTCTTATTAGACTATATACTTACCTTTAATTCACTCTATTATATATTTAAATTAACTATCAACTAGAACTTCTAGAGATTAGTAATTAAATATTATCTATAATAAGAAAAAATCCTTATTTATAAACTATAATAATACTATATAAAAAATATTATAAATTTTTTTTTAATATCTAATTAATATATATAGCTTCTTACTTTTTTTAAAATTATATATTTTATATAATAATAATCTAGCTTCTTAAAGAGCTTATTAATATAAATATTCTTTAAATTAAGCTATACTCTATCTTCTATATAATAATTTAGAACTATATCTTAGTATTAATTAATATAATTTTTTATTTATTATTATATTATTATAATTTCTATCTATACTAATTTTAAAATAATAACTAGCTTATTTATTATACTCTTTATAATTTTTTATTTATTATAGTTTATTATTAGGCTATATAAAGCTTTTTAAAAATTTATAATCTCTAAGTTATATTTATATATATAAAAAAAAAACTAATCCTTATTAATAAAAATATATAATTATTAATTATAATCTATATTATAAAAAATAAATCACTTTAATTAGTCTAAAAATAACTATAATATTTCTAAAAATAATTCTCTATAATAATATTTATTTATTCTATCTATTTATTAGTCTATAGATACTATATAATTAAAAGATATTATTTAATCTTTATATTTTAATAAAAATAAGTCTATATTTTATTTATAAATTAGATATTATAGTTTAATATAATATTTATTAAAAATCTATATTCCTATATAAAAAAATATAAAAAGGTATAAATAATAACTTTAATAATAAAATTTCTTAATAGTATAAAGATAATTTTTTTATTTAATTAATCTATTATAATTATTAAATAGCTATAATTATTATTTTAAAATAATTTATTAATAAAATCTATACTAATCTCTCTTTATATCTAATCTAAGATAAATAATAGTTTTAAAAATCTTTAATATTAGCTTCTCTAAATAATATTAGCTCTATATATATTATAATTATTAATAAATCTTTAGATATTACTATTTATATTTAGCTAGAAGAATATTTAGTCTATAAAAGCACTTATTATATTATAACTAAGATATCTAAAAAAAGAAAAATTATAATATTATTATATAATATAAGTATATAATAATTTATTATTTAATATTTATTATTAATCTTAATAAAAAAGCTTATCTTATTTATTAATCTTATAATTAATAATAATCACTTTTAAATTCAGATCTTATAAGAATATATAAAGATTATTAATAATAACTTATTTAATTTATATATATTTTTTATTTTTAGTTTTAGTTTTAATCTATAAATCTTATAATATTACTTTAATGATTTAAATTAGAGCTTAAAGTATTATTATTTAAAAATATAGAATATAGCTAACTAATATAGATTATAATAAAAAAATATAATTATAATAAATAAAATAATTATTATTCTTATCTTATAATATATCCTATAATTACTAAAAAAAATATTAAGTTAAAAAACTTAAAATCTAGATTAATATATAAACTTATAATTAAATTAAAAAAAAAAGATTTATTAGTATATCTAGTACTTATTTAATTATTAAATCTTAAAAAAATAATAGAGATTATTATAATCTATAATAATTATAAATAATATATTTAAAGATATTAATTTAGCTTTCTATTACTTAAAATAATTTATAATAATAAATAATTTCTTATTATAGATTTTATAATTATATTCTATAAAATTAAACTTATAAGAGTAATAAATATAAATTTAAAGTCTTTTTTTATTATTATATTAAAAAAGTATATCTCTATTTATATATTTAAAAGAATTAGTCTTAATTATTATTTTTTATTTAGAATTAAAAAGAACTAGAATTAGTTTTATAATAAAAAATTTTTTAAAAGTTTAAAAGATTTTCTTAATAGTATTATTCTATATAAAGCTTAATTCTTTTTAAATAAGATTAATTAAGAGTTATATAATATTAAAATAATTATAAATAAATTATTAGTAAAAATTAGTAAATCTAAGAAATTATTAGATTTTTTTAGCTATAATAGATATTTATTATTCTTATATAATTTTAATTTTTATAAAATCTATTTAAATATCTATTTCTATTTTAATAATAAATCTTAGATATTTTATATTTTTTATTTTAAATTTAGACTTATTAATATCTATTTATAGACTAGTATTATAAAGTTATTAAAATATAGCTTATATTTATTATTAATATTCTTTTAGTATTTTATTAGTAAAGATTAAGATATTATTAATATAAACTATTATAAAATTATTTAAGAAATCTTAAAAAGTCTAATTAATATATTATTAAAATATACTAGAGATATTAATTAATCTAAAAAAAATTATTAACTATTTAAAAAATTTAAATTATATATAAAAAGCTATTAACTATTTATCTTTTTTAATAATTTATATTTTATAAAAGACTATAAATATATTAAATTTAATAAATTATTTTATTTTAAAAATCCTCTATAGAGTCTTATATATAAAAAAAAAATATTAATTTTTTTTTATAATAATATTTAAAGTTTAATAATTAATATAAAAATATAAATCTTTATTAGATTTTTTTATAAATAGTATTAATACTATTATAAGTAATTTATTTATTTATATAAATTCTTTAAAGAGTAGGTTATAAAAGATTTTTTATAATATAAAAAGCTCTTTTTATAATATATTATATAAAAGGTTTTATAAAGTTTTAAATTTCTATCTATTCCTATCTTATTTAACTAATTTAATTATATAGTTAATTTTAGATTATTATTTAGAAAATTTATTAACTTCTACTAAATTAAATATATTAATATAATCTTATAAATAATTAAATAATATAATTTATAGATTAGTCTTTTTTTTAATATTAATATTTTATTAATATTAATTATATTAGTAGTAAAAATCTCTATTTATTCTATAGAATATTATCTTTATTATTTTTTTAATATTACTAGTAAAATAGTAAAGATTTTATAAATATTTTTTTATTAATATAAATCTTTTATATTTTTATTATTAATTTTAATTTTATTAAGAAAGATTAATATCTTATTTATAAAATTAAATATTACTTATTTTTTCTATATCTATTTAATATTTAATATTAAATTATATTATATTTTTTAAATTATATAAAAGTATATTTTCTTAATTTAATATTTATTTATATCTATTATTATTATTATTATTTTATTAATAATCTATTCTTCTAGTCTATTATATCTTTAAATAAGAATAAGAGTAATTATATATTAAATAAAATAATTTTTTAAGATAAAGAATTCTTTAATTATTTTATAAAAAATATATTTATTATTAATTAATATTCTATTATATATAAAGTTATTTAATAGTATCTTTATTTTAAAAATAATTATATTTTTTATTTTTTTTAAGAACTTTTTTATTATTTTTTACTTTTAATTATAACTTTTATTAAAAGCTATTTATTTTCTAATTTAAATATTTTTTTAGAAGAGTCTTAGCCTTAAAATAATTTAATATTAAAAAAATTTATATTATTAATTATTATTTAATATAAAATATAGACTTAATAAAATTATATATAATTTTAAAAAAAATAGCTAGAAATATTATAATTATAATAATTAAATAAAATTTAAAATTATTAGTTTATTAGATTTGTAGTAAAAAAATCTATTAATATAAAATAAATAAATAATATAATAATAGATATAGCTAGAAAAATAAATTAATAAATAAATAATATATCTAGTTTTAGTACTCTAAATAATACTTAATTAAAACTATAATTATTATTATTATAAATATTCTAAATATAGTTAAATTTATTTAGATTACTAACTATATAGTATATATATTTAAGAAAAATATTATATATTATAAAAAACTATTATTTAATAATAACTTATCTTATTTTTTAATTTATAATATTTTAAAATTAAATAATTTAAATCTTATTAATTTAGATCTAATTTCTAGTAAAAAGAAGAAATCTTTTAAATTTAATAATAAATTCTATAAAAAAATATTACTTTAGTATAAATTATTAAACTATTAATTTAATTATTTAATAAATCATTAATTGCTAAAGAGGATATTAAAATAGTTATAGAATTAATTAAATATATTAAGAATAGTAATAATTAAAGTAGTTATATAGATTTAAATTTAAAGATATATTTTATTTTTAATATTACTAATTAATTAATTAAAGATATATTATATATAAATAAAATTATTTCTAATAATTTTTTTATTAATAATGAACTTAGCTTAAAATTTAGAGAGAAAAAGAAAAAATTAAAACTTATTAATATTATTATATATAGTAATATTAAGTAGATAAAATCTATATTAAAATATAAAATATAGAATTAGATTTAAGATTCTTTATTAAAATAATAATATAAAAGAAGCTTATATAGCTATAGATTTATAAAGATTTTTAAAAGCTTAGATATATTAATTAAAATTATCTATATTAATATTAATCTAGTTTAATTATTTATTAAGACTTATACTAAAAGTCTTAATTTAAAAATTAAAATCTACTTTTGGAATCTCTATATAATATAATATCTAAATAAATAATTTTTTAAATATTAAAAAATACTCTTACTAGTTTAGATTATTTAAATTTATTATTATATTATTTAGCTAATTAGTATATTAATTAAAATATTATATTTTATAAAATTATAGACTAGTCCTACTTAAAGTTTATTATAAAAATATAATCTAAATATAAAATATAATATAAAAAAAAAAAGAAAGAAAAAAAAAATAATAATTTCTTATATATATAAAGATTTATATAGAAAAAAAAAATAAAGATTTTACTAATATTTATATAATTTAGATTTTAATATTCACTAGCTTATTATTATTATATAATTTAGATTAAGGCTATTTATAGTCTAAGCTATAATAAAGTAATTAAAAGAACTATAATAAAGCAATTAATATACTACTAGACAGTAAGAATATACTACCAGATAATAAGGACTTAATAAAGTGATTAATGAGGTGATAGCTTTATATAGTATGTAGGTTAAGAATCAACCTTGGGAAAGGCTTCTATAGTGTTATGAAGGCTTCTCCTAGGGTATGGCTTCGTATAGCGGTTCCTTATAATGTAAAGCCCGGTTACGAATAGACTTGTGAATAACCTCAAGACCACAGATCATATCACGTAAGACACATGATTATAGATATTAATTAGTAAACACTAGTGTAAGCAAGCGCACCTTTATATAACTATAAAAAGCTAGAGTTAGATAGAAGAAAATAATAATTAACTATTTAATTAATCTATATATATATTCTTATATATTATTACTAAGAAATCTATATATAAATCTATTATTTAATAATTATATTTTTATAATCTCTTCTTATAGTCTAATTACTCATAATAATAAAAATTTAAATATTAAATAAATTTTATAATAGTATCTTTAATTATATTTTTAAAATATATTATATATTCTACTATAATATCTTCTAAAGAAGAAGATTAAGACTTAATTTATATTATAAAAAATAAATCTTTTTTAAAATTTTTAAATATTTTAGATAAAAAAATAAATAAATTTTTTAAAACTCTTTTCTAAAGCTAGATTAAAAGTATAAATAATATAAAAAAAATTATTAATAATTAATATACTAAAAATATTAATATTTAAAAATTTATAAATATAAAAAACTAAAATATACCTATAAAAAGATTTAATAAAACTTAAAATCTAGACTTCTATATATAAAAAGAATTTAAAGCTATATTATTAAAAAACTTTAATAAATAAAAAGTAAAAATTAAGCTTTTATAATTTAAATATTTAAAATAAAAATATAATATAGAATTCTTTTTATAGATTTAAATTTTAAATAAAATTTTTTTAGTAAATATTATTCTTATTTATATTAAACTAAAGAGTACTTAATTAAATAAATAAATATAATTATAAATCTATATATTAATTTTTTATATTACTATCTAAAATATCTATAATTTAGATATAAAGATTTCTAATAATAATAAACTATAGAAATATTATAAATTAAATTTTTAAAAGAATAATAAAAAAGTACTAATAATAATAAAAAATAATAATTATAAAAATTTAAACTTTTTTAAAAAAGAATTATTTTTTATTATCTATTAGAACTACTTTAATATAAACTAGTAATATTATATTAAAAAATATATAAATTATAATAAAATTACTATTATAGTTTAAAGATTTAGAAATAAAATAAAACTTAAATAAATAATATTTTATAGATATATTAATCTAAATAAATTAATATAAAAAGAATTTAAAAATTAAATATTTTATAATATTATTAATCTAAGACTAGAAAAAAAAACTATAATATAAAACTATTTTATTATATAATAATAAGCTAAATAAATAATAATAAAATTTAATACTTATTTTATATAATAAGAGGATACTATAAATATTAAATAATTAAAATATCTTTAAATTAAATATCTTAAAACTATTCTTTATAAAAATATTTAAAATAATTATTATTAATATTAAGTACTAGCTTCTAGATATAATAATTTTATAAATTAAATAATTATTCTAATAGTATACTTCGAGGAAAAAATGTATTTTTGCGGGGCTAATTGTAGTTTATTTATGATCTGATTGGTTCCTAGGTGTGGGTGTTATTTTAGCGCCGCACCCCATTAAAATTCTTGATGTGGGGCTAACTTTTTGCTATATATTTTATATTCTTAATTCTTATTGGCTTCTACATATGGGAGCTATTTTAGCGCGGCACTCTATCAAAAAAATTTGGTGTGGGGCTAACTTTT
>JACVQZ010000150.1:0-13761 GCA_019828575.1 Talaromyces thailandensis
TATATTATATTTTATTTTTATTATTATTTATATTAAAAGCTTCTTTATGCGTAATATTTTCTAAATTAAATAATATATATAAATAATTAAAGACTTTAGTATTATAATTAAAGTTAAAATTAAGTAATATAATCTTTTCTATAAACTATAATATAGTAAATAATTTATTAAATATATTTATATTTATTTATAATATAATATTACTATTTATCTCACAATTATAGAGCTTATAGGATAATAAACTATAATTTTTTTTCTTTATTAGAGATTTATTATATTTTAGTATTATTAATTTAGAAATTATCTTTAGAGATAGAGTATTCTATTAATAAAAAATTATTATATAATTAGTTAAAAAGATATACTTAATATTTATTTTTATATTTAAAATTATTAATATATCTCTTGCTATTCTTACTAATATTAGATATTTTTAGGATAATTTATTCTATAGTTTTAATATACTATTTTTAGTTATATTAAATTTATTATTTAATATAAATCTCTTCTAGAGATATTTTTTAGTTTTATTTATTTTTATAACTAAACTATTTCTTAATTTAATTTTATTTAATTAATAACTAAAAAATAAAAGATTTTATTACTTTTAAAAAATAACTTAGCTTTTTAATTAATTAGACTTAATTAATTCTTTTATTTTATAATTCTTTATATAATAATTTAGAAATTATTTCTAATATTTTTATTTATAATATAATTTTTATATTATAGACTATAAGAATTATCTTAAATTAGTAAAAAATCTTTATTATTATATTAATATAAACTATATCTAGAATATAATAGCTTTTTATATTAGATCTAATATAGCACTAATTATAAAATATAATTTTTAATCTCTATCTATCTAATTATAATAAAATAATAGCTTATTATATATAATCTAAAGAGTATTAATTAAATATATATAATTAATTAATTAATTTTTTATTTTTTTTTTAAAAGCTATTATATACTTATCTAAGTGATTAAATAAAGTATTATATATTTAAAAAATAAATTAGATAGATAGATTTTTTAAATTATTAATTACTTATATAATATTATTAAATAATTCTAAAATATCTAAGAGAATCTTTATATAGATCTACTTCTTTAATAATATTTAAAATCTAATTAATCTAATATAATCTAGATATTTAAAGAAGTAATAAATAACATCTTATAACTTTTAAATATATAATAATATAAAATATAAACTATTTTATTTTATATATATATCTTGCTTTAGAATCACTTAATAAAATAAAAATAATTTATTATAATAATATTTTTATTCTTCTAGTTTTTAAATTTTTTTAAATATTTTTAATTATTAAGATAAAGATTATACTATAATAAATAATATTTAAATCTTAATAATTACTCTTAGCTAAAGACCTATAAATATAATATTTAAAATAATAAGAACTAGAATAAATCTTTTAAAAGATATTTATAATTAAAAAATCCTTAGTAATTTTTTATAATTAAGATTTATATTTAAACTCTAGTATATTATTATCTAATAAAATTTTAAATATATTAAAAAAGCTTTAAGTAGTAAGATTAATAATATATATTAAATAATATATATATCTCTAACTCTTCTATTATAATATAGATTAGTTTTTTATAAATTTTTCTAGATCTATTTCTAAATAATCTATAAATATTATATTATTTATTATATTATTTATAGTAATTACTATAACTAAAGTTTCTAAATTAAAAGATTAAAGAGTATTTAAGATATATATAATTAGATTTTTTCTAAAATACTTTCTAGAGAGTTACTAGAAAACTAAAAATATAATTTTTAATTTTTAATTAAAATTAATTTATAATATTATAATATTAAAAAAATTTATATAATTTAAATTTAACTATATATTAAGCGCTAAACTAATTTTAATATTATAAATAATTAAATTATAGATTATTTATATTACTAGACTAGCTTTTATATAAAGATAGTTTTTTAATATTCTCTAAGATAATATACTTATAGTAGATTATAATATATAAATAAATATTTAGAATTTAAATAGCTTAATAAGACTAAAAAAAAAATTCTTTATAATAAGAAATTTAAAAAGAATATCTTTTATTTACTTTATAGTATATAATATTTTATTTACTTAGCATTTCTATATAGTTAATTTAATAATAGTTAAGATATATTAAAATATATCTTATCTTTATAAAAGTAAAACTTTTTATAGATTTCTAATTAGAATAATAAATCTTTCCTCTATATTTATATTTTTAAAAATTAAAATAATATTTTAAATAATTATTACTATTCTTATAGAGATAGAAGAGATTTATATAATAAATTATATATAAAATCTATAGTTTACTATCTTATTAATATTCTTCTTTAAAGTAATTATAAGAATTAGAGTTAGAAAACTTATTATTAAAAATTTATTTTTAATAGTTCTAGTTTTATTAAGATTTTTTATATTACTCTAGTTCTTTTATATATTTTTTCTTATATTCTATATTATTTTATTAGATATTAAAGATATTTTTATATATACTTTTTTATATTATAATACTATAATTTATAATAAATTTAATAAGGATTTCTAGTCTAGATTATATAGTCTTTTTAGTTTCTAAAAATATAAAAGATAAACTTTTTAATATAATATATAAAAAAAAATATTCTTAGAGTTAAATAAAATAAAACTTTTAATATAATATATAAAGAAAAATATTCTTAAAAATATATAGATCCTACTATCTTAAAAAAAATAAAAATAAATTATAAAATAAAAGACTCTAAAAAGAAAGAAAAAAAAAATAATTATATTATTAGTAATATCTTTTATATAGTATTTATTAATCTATAATTTAATTTAATCTATTTTTTAACTACTAATATAGTAATCTATTACTTATTATTATTAATAGATATTAAATCTAGTCATTACTAAGAAAATAAAAAATTAAGAATTATTTATAGCTAGTATATAAGAAAGATAAGCTAAATCTTTAATTTATTTTTTTAATTATTAAGATAGAATAATTATAGTATTATAATATATTAGATATAAGATTAATATTAAATATTTTTAACTATTAAATAAAATAAATATATATTTTATTTAAAATTAAATAAAATAGATTTATTAGTCTATTTATATTTTAAAAACTTCTAAATAAATAATAAAGAATAATATATATTAATTATATTAAATATCTAGATATTCTTTTAATTATTTAAAAATAGGTTATAGTAATTTAACTAATTAATAAAGTTTTTTTCTTAGTATAATAGCTACTTTTATAAAAATTATTTATAATTTTATCTATAAAAGATTATATTAGCTTAATTAACTAGTGAGATTATTAAATATATATAATTTAATATATTTTAATTTTTATAAGTAGCTAATTATTATTTTATTCTTAAATTAGAAAATCTTATTATTTATTAGCTATTAATTCTTAAAATATTATTATTATTATAAATAATTAATTTAGTATCTAGGATAATTTAAATAAGATTAAATAGTTAATTATTAAGATTTAGATTAATAGATAAAATTAGAGTAATTAAAGATATATAAAATTTTATTTTTAATAAAATATATATAATATTAAAAGAAGATAAATATCTTTAATTATTATTTATATAGTTAATTTAATATAGGTAGTCTTTTTATTATAGTATAAAATAGTATTATTTGTAATAAGAGTTTTATAATTTAAATAAATAGACTTAAGATTAATTAGGATATATAAGATTAGTATATTATTAACTATAATATATATATAAATATATAAATATATATAATAAGAGAGATATAAGGAAGAAAAACTTTAATAATAATATATTATATCCTTTAGATTATAGATATATAAATTAAATAGTATATAATTTTTTTAATATTAAAATTCCTCTAAATTATTTTTTATTTAGAGTTATTTTTATAATATATAAAATATATCTATAAGCTATATTTTTATATATACTAAGTACTATTAATATATATAGTATAGATTTAATATTATAGTTTATATTTTTAAGTCTACTATATAGTATAAATATAAAATATAATTTAAATAAATATAAAACTAATTAAATTTATCTATTTTAATAGCTATTATATATATATATAATAATAATCTTATCTACTAGTAATATCTACTAAATAATTAATCTATAAACTCTAGTATAGTAAGATTTAATTATATTTTTATTATTATAAAAGAAGCTATTATATTTAATATAAATTAATTAAAACTTTTATAAGAAGTATCTATAAATAGCTTTTCTAAAATAAGCTAATAGTTTAAAATTATATTTAAAAATTATCTTAATTATAAAGATATATTTAGTGATTTAAATTAATCTTAAGTATTAAAGATATATTCTTTTTACTATAAGAATAAATAAGACTAATTAGAATAATAAATACTCTAAATAATTAAATTTCTATCTAGTTTAAATTATTTATATAAGATATAAGTAATTATATATAGATTTTAATTCTTAAAGAGTTATAATTAAGATTTTAATATAATTTAATATAGATCTTATAGATCTAGATAAATTAATTAGAAGTTATAGTTATTTTAAAATAAATATTAGTTTAATTTTCTTAGCTAATTTTTCTAATAAAGAGTATTAATTATAATTATATAGACTTATAGACTATATTATATAATATAATTATAATAGTAGTATATATAGCTTTTTATAATACTAAATCTCTATAAGAGATTAAGTAGAAAATAGATTTTAATATTATTTTATTTTTTTAATATTATTATAATTACTAGATTTATTAATATATAAGTAAAAATAAATATTACTAGATTTTCTCTTAATATAATTTTAATATTTTATATTATTATATATTTAATTATTTAGATATATTATTACTATTATAGCTTTATATAAATTATTCTAGGTAAGAGAGTAAATCTTTATTTTAATCTTTTATTAATAAGAATTATTCTAATATATTAGTATTAGTTGCTGATATTAGATCTATTATAAATAAATATTATAATTATAATTTTATAAAAAATATAATAAGAGATTAAAAAAATCTTTAAGAAGATTACTAAAGATATAATAATATCTAAAAATATTTATAAGAAGATTAAAGAAGTAAATAATATAATATAATAAGATTAATTAGAAGAGAATCTAAAGTATAAAATTAAGAAATTAAAAAGATTTCTAGATTAGATTAAGATATAGATTATAAATAATAAAATTAAGAATAAAACTTTTTTATTAGAATAAAAATAAGTTATTAAAATAATATAATTTTCTATAAATAAATAAGTCTTTAAACCAGTTTAAAAATATTAATTATAAAATAATATATAGAGTAGTTTAAAGCTATTAAAAAAAATCTTAAAATAAAGATATATTTAAAAGAAGATTTATTAGCTATTTTATAATTTAATTTTAAAGAGAAAGAAAAGGCTAAATTATATAATTTTTTATTAAATATAGTTAATAAGCTATAATAAAAAATTAAAAATATAAAGATTAAGAAAGAAATTCTTTAGATATCTTTAAAAAAAGATAAAAAGAATATAATTAAAATAAATTATTTAGTAAATATTTTATAAATAACTAAATAGTATAAGTAATATATAAATTAATTTAAATTACTACTATAGTTATTATAAAATAATAATATTAAAATATTATAAGTTCTTAATTTAAAGAATAATATAAAATACTATTTTAAAGATAGATATAATATTAATTATAATATTAAATTCTATAAAATTAATAGCTTTTCTTATTTAATTATCTAGTAAAATATTATAATATATATCTAGAATAGTAGCTGCTATAGTAAATAATTAAAATAATATTAATATTATATTATTACTTCTTTTACTTAGATCTAATCTAGTATTATTATTAAGATTTTTTATTTTAAAAACTAGTTTAATAAATTCTCTAGATATTAATTTAATATAATTAGTATTTTATAAAAAACTATATTATATTTTTTTATATTAAATATAATTAGTAGATTATAATTAAAAATTAATATAATCTAGACTAGTAGGTGTCTTATAAAAAAAAAAAAATATATCTCTAGAATAAATAGATTTATATTAGTTATAATTTAATTAATATTACTTTTTATATATTAATTATATCTATTACTTTTAGAAATAGCTTTTAAAATTTCTACTTAATTTTATTATTTATATATCTATTTAGTAGGTTCTAGCTATATTTTTAATTTATATAATTTTTATTAAAATAATTTTATTTTTTTCTAATTTAATTAATATCTATAACTTTTTTTTTTCTTAGCAGATTATTATACTATAAGCTTATTTTATTAAATTTTAATGCGTTTATGTATTTAAATTATATAAAGATAAGATATATTTTTTTTTTAATTAATTTTATATGATTTAGTAATAAATTTAATAATATTATTTTTTAAAGCTATTTATTAAGCTCTTTATAATTATAGATAAATTAATATTATAGCTTAATTATAAATAGCTTTTTTAAGAATTAGCTAGTATATTAATTTAATCTAATTTTTATACCTACTAAATCTTAAACTAATATAATATTAGAATAATTAACTATAATTAAATATAAGAACCTTATAAAGAATAAATATAAAAAATCTAAATTTTTATTATTATTATTAATCCTAGATTTAAAATATCTATTATTTAATTAAGACTAATTATTTAGTCTAAAATATACTAAGATATTAGACTTAATTAATAAGAATAATAAATCTAGTATATTTAATCTTAAGAACTATTCTATAGATATAATCTTAGTAGATATAATAAATAATATAAAAAATAATTTTAATACTAATATTAAAAGTAATAAAAATAAACTAATTAAAAAATAGATTATTATAATTATTAAGAAGTTATATTATATCTTTAAATATATTAAGTATCTAATAGAATTATATATATTATTACTTTAATTATTACTAGATAATCTTCTTAAGAAATTTAAATCTTAGATTATAATAGTTATAACTATATTTAATATAAATAGTATAAAAGTTCTAAAAATTTAACTATAAAATAAATTATTTAAGTTATATCTATTCTATTTTTTAAAAAGATATATTTTATTAAAAAAAATAAGTATTATATTCTATACTTATAATAATAATTTTAAAACTATTATAGATATTATTAAAGTTATATTATAATATAAAAATTAAAGTTTTTATAGAGATAAAATTAATTAATCTATATAGAAATATTATAATTAGATAGTATTAATTTTATATTATATTTTTAAAGTAAATAAAGTAGATTATAATAAATTATTTAAAGAATCTATTATATTAAAAAAGTAAAAATATATTATTTATTTTATAGCTATCTATTAAGTATTAAATAATATATCTAAATCCTACTAAGACTAGTTCTAGAATATAATAATAATTATAAATAAAAAAAAAAAGAAGATATTAGTAATATATTTTATTTTTTATAATATATTTAATAAAATAAATATATTATTTCTAAGAAAGTTTTTTATAAAAATCTTTCCTAAAATCTTTTTTTTTTTTATTTAATAATTCTTAAAGACTAACTAAACTATTTAGAGCTATATAATATATAATAAAAAGTAAAAGCTATTAACTAAAACTAAGATAAAACTTTAGACTATAATATCTATAAAAAAAAAAAAAATAGTAAAGAAGACTAAGATTACTTATAAGAATAATATTAAATTAAATATAAATCTTATAGCTAAAGATTTAAATTTTATATAATCTTAAATAATAAGCTAGAATAAAAATTAAATTATAAATCTTCTACTAAATATTAATAATTAGTAGAAAGAAAAGTTTATTAAAATAGATTTATTCTAGAAAAATTTATAATATATTAATAAAACTTTTAATATCTAGAATCTCTATTAGATAGATTTATTTATTAAAAAAACTATTAATAAGTTAGAGAATATAATATTTAATAATAAAATAAATATTTTATATTTATTTAATTATTTCTTAACTCTAGTTTTTATTATAGATTTTTAAGTTTTTAGAATTCTTTTAGACTAAATATTAGATATAAATATTCTAGTTTTATTATATATTCTATATAAGTCTTATTATAATATAATTTAAAATATATAAGCTAATACTATATTAATTAAATATCTTAAGGAAGTAATTAATAATAATATAAATATATATAATATTCTAGTTATATTCTTTAAAAAGTGAAAGTTATAGAATATTAAATTAAATATTATAGACTTTGATTAGAATAGTAAATCTATTAATATAATAATAATATTAATTAAGCTAAATAAAATAATATTTAAAGATCTATTCTAAATTAATAAAATTTTTAATAATTAGAAGTTATAATAAGAGGATATAATAAAGACTAAAAAAACTTTCTAAATTAATAATAATATAAATAAATTAAATATTATAAATATATATATTAATAAAATATTAATAAAATAGTAGCTACTTATTATTAATATTATATATAATATCTATAAAAATAAAAGATTCTCTAGAATACTTATTATAGATAATATTAGTCTAGAAAAAATTTAAATATATATAACTTTTTTATTTAAAATAAGATTTTATAGAAAGCTTTTCTAAAACTTCTTCTTTTTATTAATATATTTTAGATTTATAAAAAGCTTCTAGATTTAATTTTAATTATAATCTTCTCTTATCTAATTAATTAATAAATAGATGAACTTTTTAATATTACTTCTATATTTAAGATTTATATATATTATAGGAATAATAGAGAAAAAATTAATAAAAATAATATTTTATTAATTAAAAAACTTATTTATAATTATAAGATTTTTATTAGTAAGATATTAGACTATAATATTATTATTATATTATATTAAATTATTATATAGTAAAATAGTTTAAAATTATAATATATATAGATAATAGGCTATGAATATCTAGTTAATTTATAAGAGAATATTCTTTTTTAATTAGATATTTAATAGAAGTAGTATTTAATAGATATATTAAAAGCATTTATTCTTAATAAAATATACTAAATTTATAATAAAAATATATAAATCTTTAAAATATTAGTATTAATATAAATCTATTTTAATATTTTACTTTTTATAATACTATTATTTAATTAGTTAGAAGATATAAAAGATATATTATTTTTTTTTATTAATTTAAAAAATAATTAGTTATAAAATAAGCTAGATCTTTTAAATAATTTTAATCTATTTATTAAAGATATTAATTTAGAATTTAAATTCTTTCTTTTTATAAAGTATGGCTTAAATTGCTAGATATAAAAAAAATAAAATCTAGAATCTATAATTATTCTATTATTAATATAAGAAAAAAGTATAATTAGATATATAGTAAATTTATAAATCCTATTTTTTAATAATAAATAGATTAGAAAGAATATTCTATTTATAATTTATTATTTAATAATATACTATTTTAATATAAAAAAATAGTAATAATATAATTTATTTATAATCTTTTTTTTAATTAATTTAGTTAAATAAATTATAGAAAGAGGCTCTATATAATATATAAATTAATATAAAATACTTATTCTATTAAATTTATAGATTAATATATAATATATTTATTAAAGCCTTAGAATATTATTCTTAATTAATTTAATTAGTAAATTTAATAAGAAAGACTTACTAAATAAATTATTTATATATAAAATTTTATAAAAGATGAATAAGATACTTAAAAAATAATTATAAAAAATATAAAATAGGCTTAAGAATACTAAGATTCTTAAAAAAGTCTTTTATAAAATTTTTTTATATTTTAAGAATTTTAATTATTTTATTACTCTAATTACTTTTTTATATAATATACTAAAACTCTAGAAGTTATTAAAATATATTTATCTAGAGATATTTTATTTATATAAGAAATCTATTATATAGTATTCTAATCTAGATTAATAGTTTTTAATTATTATAATATTTAATCTAGTTAATATCTTTTATATAATTTATTATATTAATTTAATTAGTTTCTAATATCATAAGCTGATTAAAAACTTTAATAAATAAAATAATTTAATAGTTTTAATTTATTTATATTATATAAATAGCGTAGACTCTAATTTATAATATAAATATTAAAATATTTATCTATTATATACTCTAATAAGGATTCTAATTATAATATAAATAATTAGCTATATCTATTATTTTAAATAAATCTATATTATAAAAATATATAAGTACTAACTAGTAAAATCCTTTAATTAATATATAATTACTAATAATTTTATAAAAATAATATCTACTCTTATTCTATTATTAAATAATATTAATTAATAATTTTATTTAAATCTATAGATTAGTAAAGATATATCTATAAATTTATATCTATTAAATTATAATTATATTATTTCTAAAATTAATAAAATATAGCTTTTATATCTTAATTAGAGTAAATTTATTTAATTAAAAATTTTTTTATAATTACTTTTATAAGCTTAATTAAACTTAAAATTCTTTTTATAATTTAAAGCTAAAATTTTTAATATAATTAATTTATTCTTAGTCTAGTTTAATTATAGCTATTATTCTAAGAACTATACTATAATATTTAATATCTATGTACTTCTACTTAATAAATTTATAGTCTAGTTAAAAAGCAATACTATTCCTCTTAGAAATAATATTTTAATAGAGATAAATTAAAATCTTAATAATTAAATATAATTTAATTTATTTCTTTATCTTATAAATAAGTAATTTTATAGATATTTTTTATAAGATTACCTCTCTTTATATTTATATAATATTTTTCTTAATTTTTTTATAGAAATTATTTAGGATTATCTTAGTTCTTATTATAAATAGATTAAATAGAATAGAAAAAATAAATAAAATTTTTTTTTATTAATAGTTTTTTTTTAAAATATTATATTTATACTATATTATATTATAAAAATTATTATATTATATCTTTATTTTTAGGTTTAGTTAGATTTAGATTATTAAGACTAGATTAGATTTAAATTAGATTCTTTTTAATAGATTCTAGATTAAATTAAAGTTAAATATTAAGACTAGATTAGGTTAAATAATTAGATCTAGTCTATAAATCAGAATCTAATCTAGACTTATTAAGACTAAATTAGATTAAATAATTAAACCTAACTTAATAACTAAAACCTAATCTAGATTTATTAAGACTAGATTAGATTAAATAACTAGACCTAATCTATAAACCAGAACCCAACCCAAAGTATTAGGTCGGGTCAGGTCAGGGTTGGGTTCTGGTTCAACCAGACCCATTGCCAGCTCTACCTCTAAATATATAAATAGAGGTATGCTTTCTTAATATAATAATAAAGAAAGACTTTAAATCTATATTTATTACTTCTATAAGCTTAATCCCGCGGAATATAACTATAAGATCTATAATAAGGAATTATTTACTATTATAAACTATCTTAAATAATAAGAAATTGAATTAATATTTTTAGATATATTATTTATAGTTATTATAAATTATAATAATCTCTACTACTTCTTTAAAATTTAATAATTAAATAAATGTTAGATATACTAATAAATCCTTCTTTTTTAATTTAATTATAAGTTTATATATTAATCTAAATCTTAAGTCTTTTAATCTAATACTCTTTTCTAGTGATTATAGAATATATTATAAGATAAGAATAATAATTATTTTATTTATTATAATTATATTCTTTTACTATAATTTATATTAATTAGCTATATTTTATATTCTTAGATAATAATACTTTAAGTTTTAATTTAAATTACTAAAATAATATTATAAGATCTATAGATTAAAACTAAAGCAAAAAATAAAAAATATATATAAATTAAATAAGCTATTGCTAATAATCTTTATATATTTCTATAAGAATTAAATCTAAAGATGATTATTACTAATTATAGAATTAATAAATAAGATAAACTCTTCTACTAGAATTAATAATAAATATTAAATAATAAACTATTATATACTTATATTATATAATAATATTATAACTTCTCTCTCTCTAAATATTTTAACTATAATATAATAAGTGCTCTTATAGATTAAATATTCTTCTAATTAAATATAAATAGTAATATCTAATAATTTATTAATAACTATAGTATATATAAAGTTAATACTATTTAAAGAAATTAATATTAAGAATTTTTAAAACTACTCTCTATCTTAGATTAGATATAGAGAGAAATTAATATAGATTTTATTAATAAATTATTTTAAAATAATAGCTATAGCTACTTAATAGTTATAATAAATTAATTAAATAAAAGGATTATTTTTATACTATTAAAAAATTTTATTGCTAAAACTATTACTTATATCTTTTTATATTTTTTTATATAAGAATATAGGTTTTTAATAAATATTATATTAGATTATAGTATCTAGTTTATAAGTAAAATATAGACTTATTTTTATTAAAGTATAAAAATTAAATAATATTTCTTAATTATATAGTATCTATAGACTAATAGATAAATAGAATAAATAAATACTATTATTAAAGATTATCTTTAAAAATACTATAGCTATTTTTAGATTAATTAGAGTGATCTACTTCCTATAATATAAATTATAATTAATAATTATATACTTTCTTTAATAGGAATTAGTCCCTTCTTTCTTATATATAGATATAATCTAGAGGTTATAGATTTTTAGGAAGCCTTATATAGCCTAATAATAAGCTATAATAAATAAAAGATTATAAAGAGTATAGTAAATAAGCTAGCTATTATTTTAGAACTAGTATAGATAGAGATTATAATAATATAATAATAAATAGAAAATTATATTAATTAATACTAAGATATAGTCTTAAATTATTATATAAAAGATAAAGTATAGCTTAATCTAAAAAATATCTATATTAATAAATCTTTTAAGAAACTAGATTACCAATATATAAAGTATATAATTCTAAAAAAAATAAGAAGCTATATATACTAATTAAATACTAAAGAAAAAATTTATAATATTTTTTATATAGTACTATTATAGCTTATAAATAAAAATCTTTTCTTATTATAGATAATATTTAATTACTAACCCCTAAGAATCCTAGTTAATAATTAACTTAAGTATATAGTAGAATAAATTAAAGATAAGTATATAGTTTAATAAGAATAAGATTACTAGTACTAATATTTAATTAAGTAGTTAGGCTATAATAAATATAAATAGTAACTAGTAGTGAATCTTAAAGATATTATCATATTAGATAATTAAAAAATCTTAAAAAAGAGAGAATAATATTATAAATTAATTTTATATTAAAGATTTAGATAATACTCTTATAAAAAATTATTATATAAAGCTATTATCTTATTAATTATCTTATTAAAATCTTTATTATTTAGTAGTATATTCTTATTATTAGATAGTATATTAATTATTTTATTATAGTCCCTTGATTATCTTATTATAGCTTGGACTATGGATGGCCTTAATCTAGATTATATAATGAGGGTGAACTGGTGAATATCTGGATCTAAACCATATAAATACTAGTGAAATCTCCACTTTTTCTTTTCTATATAAACCTCTATATATGTGAGAATCTATTATTTCCTTTTCCTTTCTTCCCTTTCTCATGTTATGTTTTATATTTAGTTGTGCTCTTATAGTGAGCCTTAGGCGGGACTAGCCCGTAACATAATTTAAATCTAATAAATTAATAAAGTTAATTAATTTAATTGATATACTTATATTTATTAATATAATTTATTTT
>JACVQZ010000152.1:0-22643 GCA_019828575.1 Talaromyces thailandensis
ATAATAATATTAATATAATTCTTTACTAGATCTTAGATTATAAAAAGATTTCTAGAAATAAAACTATAGATTAAACTACTAAATATACTATTATAATAAAAGTATATTACTAAATTATACTTAAAGATATTAAAAACTAGATTATACTTAAAGCTATAACTAAGTATTAAATCTATATAAAAATAAAGAATATTTAAATTAAAATATAAAATTATTTAAAAAATAAGAAATCTATTAAAAAACTAATCTTATAGCTATTTTAAAATAATTTTTAATACTAGATAAATCTATATAAAATTATATTATTAATTCTAATTTAAATATATATAAAATAATTAGCACTAGAATACTACTTATAATAAATTAATAAGTATAAAAATCTATATTATTTTTATAAATTATCTAGCTAAATTATAAAGTATATTATTCTTAATTATCTAGTTTATACAGATAAATAGGATCTTATATAGATATAAATTAAAAGTTTATAATAAATAATAAATCTATAAGTATTACTTTAGGAAAAATTAACCATAGTTATAATCACTTAATTTTTTATAGATATAGAATTATTAATTTAATTTAATAATATAAACCCTAAAGCAATAAGCATAAATAATATATAAAAATAAGAACTAAATAATAAAAGTACTAATTTAAGAATACATATAACTATATAAGTAGATAATATAAGCGCTAAATCTACTTATTTATTAGTAAGAATAAATAACTATATAAATATAAGCTAAGAGCTAATACTAAGGATTAAGTAAGCTAATAAGATTATATAAAATAAAGCTAAAAATATAAAAAATATATAGATTAGTAAGGATTTATATATTAAGAATGAACAAACAATTACTTAAGTATATATATATATAATTAATATATAGGATTAATTAAGCACAGACTGGTGTAATCTTACTACATGAAAATGCTTATATAGGTAGTATAATAGGTAAGACATAAGAATGATAAAAAAGAATACTAATATATAGCTAGATATACATATTTATATTATTTAATTATTTTAATTTATTTAATTGTTTTAATTATTTAATTAATCTATATTTATATTATTTATTATATTCTTTATAGCTTTTTTATAGCGCGTCTTTATGGCTAAGCTACTTCTATATTAGTGCCTGCCAGCTCAGGCACACCTAGAATAGCGGCTTCTAGAATTAGCTTTGCTCTAGCCAGTATTAAATCTAACTAACTAACTAACTATATTTAAGATTATATCTATTATATTTAAATATATAATATTTCTTTATTATATTATTACTAAGAGTTTTTTTAGTTATAAAAATATACTTATAATTTTTATTATTAATATTATAGTATTATATATAATAGTTAAAATAATTCTAAATCTTAATATTATAAATTATTTTTTTATTTATTAAATTACTTTTAAATTCCTTAATATTAATTATTAAAGGTTTTTTATTTTATTTTTTAAAAAATAAGAATAATTTATAATAATATTTTCTTATTTTAAAAGTAGTTTTAATAGATTTTTTAATTTCTATTAGATTTCTAAAAGTATTAATTTTAATAAAAATATTATAATTAGAGTTCTTTTTATTTTATTTATTTTAAAAAAAGATATTTATTAGCTTTAAAAATTCTATTAATATATAAATTATAATAAATAAGATTTTAATTTTAAGTTTTTATTTATATTAAATAATTTAAATTTTTTTATTTTTAATTTAAGTTTTAAAAATTTAATATTAAGCTAGAGTAAAGATATAAAGCTTTTTTATTATATAAGATATAATAAATCTTATTAGATTAAGAATTAATTTTAATAAAAAGATTATTATATTTAATTATTTAATAATAGTTTTATTAAAGACTTTAATATAAATTATTATTAATTTATTAATAGATTCTTATTTAATTAAAAGATTTAGAGTAAGAGTTATTAATAATTTATAATCTTCTATAAAAATATCTATAGTCTACTAAAATCTAAGTTAATTATTATAATATATAGCTATTTTATTTTTTATAATTAGGCCTCCTTCTTAAGGGGAGTAAATAAACTATAAAAGAGTAGATAGAAAGTATAATAATAAAATATAAAATAAACTTTAATTTGTGTATAATTTATAGAGTAGAATTAGATATATAAGATAGTTATTTATTATCTTCTAAGGATTTAGTCTAAATTATAACTATATATATGTTTGAACTATATGTGGTTTAGGTAATGACTAAGCAGCCCTAGGGCGAAGCGGGATATATGATATCGCCTTTGCATTGAAGCTATTCCCGCATCCAAGCTCTCCGCCTTACAATAATATTTATAAGAATAAAAGATTCTTTAGAATACTTATTATAAATAATATTAATCTAGAGAAAATTTAGATATATATAATTTTTTTATTTAAAATAAAATTTTATAAAAAACTTTTTTAAAATTTTTTTTTTTATTAATATACTTTAAATTTATAAAAAACTTTTAGATTTAATTTTAATTATAATCTCTTCCTATTTAATTAATTAATAAATAAATAAACTTTTTAATATTATCTTTATATTTAAGATTTATATATATTATAGAGATAATAGAAAAAAAATTAATAAAAATAATATTTTATTAATTAAAAATTTATTTATAATTATAAGATTTTTATTAATAAAATATTAAGCTATAATATTATTATTATATTATATTAAATTATTATATAATAAAATAATTTAAAATTATAATATATATAAATAATAGACTATAAATATCTAATTAATTTATAAAAGAATATTCTTCTTTAATTAAATATTTAATAAAAATAATATTTAATAAATATATTAAAAATATTTATTCTTAATAAAATATACTAAATTTATAATAAAAATATATAAATCTTTAAAATATTAATATTAATATAAATCTTTTTTAATATTTTATTTTTTATAATATTATTATTTAATTAATTAAAAGATATAAAAAATATATTATTCTTTCTTATTAATCTAGAGAATAATTAATTATAAAATAAATTAAATTTTTTAAATAATTTTAATTTATTTATTAAAAATATTAATTTAGAATTTAAACTTTTTTTTTTTATAAAATATAATTTAAATTATTAAATATAAAAAAAATAAAATTTAAAATTTATAATTATTCTATTACTAGTATAGAAAAAAAGTATAATTAAATATATAATAAATTTATAGATTCTATTTTTTAATAGTAAATAGATTAAAGAAAATATTTTATTTATAATTTATTACTTAATAATATACTATTTTAATATAAAAAAATAATAATAATATAATTTATTTATAACTCTCTCTTTAGCTAATTTAATTAAGTAAATTATAAAAAAAGATTTTATATAATATATAAATTAATATAAAATATTTACTTTATTAAATTTATAAATTAATATATAATATATTTATTAAAATCTTAAGATATTATTCTTAGCTAATTTAATTAATAAATTTAATAAAAAAAACTTACTAAATAAATTATTTATATATAAAATTTTATAAAAGATAAATAAAATACTTAAAAAATAATTATAAAAAATATAGAATAAATTTAAAAATATTAAAATTTTTAAAAAAGTTTTTTATAAAATTCTTTTATATTCTAAAAATTTTAATTATTTTATTATTCTAATTACTTTTTTATATAATATATTAAAATTTTAAAAATTATTAAAATATATTTATTTAAAAATATTTTATTTATATAAGAAATCTATTATATAATATTCTAATCTAAATTAATAATTTTTAATTATTATAATATTTAATCTAGCTAATATTTTTTATATAATTTATTATATTAATTTAATTAATCTTTAATATTATAAGCTAATTAAAAATTTTAATAAATAAAATAATTTAATAATTTTAGTTTATTTATATTATATAAATAATATAGATTTTAATCTATAATATAAATATTAAAATATTTATTTATTATATACTTTAATAAAGATTTTAATTATAATATAAATAATTAATTATATCTATTATTTTAAATAGATTTATATTATAAAAATATATAAATATTAATTAATAAAATCTTTTAATTAATATATAATTACTAATAATTTTATAAAAATAATATTTATTTTTATTCTATTACTAGATAATATTAATTAGTAATTTTATTTAAATCTATAGATTAATAAAAATATATTTATAAATTTATATTTATTAAATTATAATTATACTATTTTTAAAATTAATAAAGTATAACTTTTATATTTTAATTAAAATAAATTTATTTAATTAAAAATCTTTTTATAATTATTTTTATAAATTTAATTAGATTTAAAGTCTTTTTTATAATTTAAAATTAAAATTTTTAATATAATTAATTTATTTTTAGTTTAATTTAATTATAATTATTATTTTAAAAATTATATTATAATATCTAATATCTATATATTTTTATTTAATAAATTTATAATTTAATTAAAAAGTAATACTATTTCTTTTAAAAATAATATTTTAATAGAAATAAGCTAAAATCTTAATAATTAAATATAATTTAATTTATTTTTTTATTTTATAAATAAATAATTTTATAAATATTTTTTATAAAATTATTTTTTTCTATATTTATATAATATTTTTTTTAATTTTTTTATAGAAATTATTTAGAGTTATTTTAATTCTTATTATAAATAGATTAAATAAAATAAAAAGAATAAATAAAATTTTTTTTTATTAATAATTTTTCTTTAAAGTATTATATTTATATTATATTATATTATAAAAATTATTATATTATATCTTTATTTCTAGATTTAATTAGATTTAAATTATTAAAATTAAATTAAATCTAGATTAAATTCTTCTTAATAGATTCTAAATTAGATTAGAATTAAATATTAAAATTAAATTAGATTAAATAATTAAATCTAATCTAAAAACTAGAATCTAATCTAAATTTATTAAAACTAGATTAGATTAAATAATTAAATCTAATCTAATAATTAGAATCTAATCTAGATCTATTAAGATTAGATTAGATTAAATAACTAGACTCAACCTATAAACCAGAACCCAACCTAAAGTATTGGGTTGGGTCAGGTCAGGGTTGGGTTCTGGTTCAACCAGACCCATTGCCAGCTCTAAATATTAGATATTAATAAAAGATCTATATAGTAAGTTAAATCTATTTTTATATTTTCTTAGACTATATAGTGCTATGAAGCTAAATATTATAATTAAAGCTTTAGCTATCTTTAGTATAAAAAATAATATACTATAATAGAAGATAAAAAGGATATTTAAAATATAAAAATATAAGATATTATTTTTAGATATTTTATTAAAGTTTACTATCTCTACTATTCTTAGTAATTATAAGAGATAAAGAATCTATATTAACTATTATTCTTAGCTTATTATATTTATTAGATAAGCTATTAAAAATAATTATTAAAATAGATATCTATTATAAGTATAAATATAAATTCTAATAAAATATTTTATTATATTTTATAGAAATATCTAATATAAAGTTTATAATTTTATTATTTACTTAACTAATAGGAAGATTATATTAATAATCTATATTATAGTTTAGAATTAAATATAACTAAGGGCTAAGTTATAATATATTAAGATTTAAATTAGTTTTAAGAATAGTATAGATCTAAAAAAATAACTAATAATAAAGATTATAATTCTATAAATAATAATCTAGATATTCTAGAGTAGATTAAAACTATTAAAACTAAATAGAATGTTATAAATATTATTATATAGTCTTAGCTAGGTTTAAAAAATAAAGCTATATAAAAAAGGCTAATATATTATTATATTCTATTAATAGATTTTATATATAGTATATAAAGTTCTAAATCTAAAATAAATAATTATATTTATTTAGACTTAGCTTCTTAGAAGACTAGTATTATATTAATATATAAACTAGCTTATTATTATAATTCTAGATATTATATTAAAAATCTTTTATTTAGAAATTAATATTATTATTCTTATTCTTTAAGAGTAAATACTGTATAAAAGAATTAAAAAAAGACTTAAAAATTAAATAGAATTTATTAGAATCTAAAATAATATTTTTTTAATTATAATATAAAAAAAATCTATTTTTTATATTTTTTACTAATTTCTTACTCTAGTATAAAGTATTATAGAATAGATATTTAATATTTATATATTTTATTAAATATAGTTCCTATTTATTTATATAATTAATAAAGATAGTTAGATAGAATTAAAAAATAATTAACTATAGTGTATTATTTTATAAGATATAATAGTTATTATAATAGAAATTAATATCTTAAGAATAAAAATACTAAATATAATTATAATTTAAATATATTTAGAGATTATTAATAATTAAAAGAAAGCTTTTCTTATAATTTTTTATCTTATAAATAGTCTTTTAATAATTAATATAAAATCTATACTATCTATTCTAATAAATATTAGAATAGTAGGTATATTAATAATAACTAGAATTAATTAATATAACTAATATATTAATAATTAGAATAGCTAGTTCTATAAAAGGACTGCTTAGAGTATTAAATTCTATAGAAGAAGTATATAAATCTATAATTTAAGAATTAAAAATAGATATGCTAAGAGATTTAATAGATAATATTAATAAAATAATAAAGATAGAAGTAGATAAATAGTAGTAAAAGTTATAGTATTATTAATAAGAGATTATAAGTAACTAAATTGTATATTTAATATTTTAATATTAAATAATTCTTAAAATATAATCTATATTATAAATAAAGAAATAAATAGGAAAATAGTAAATAAGAAACTAGATAAATAAAATATAAATAAAAAATTAATAAATAGAATAATAGAATAATATAAAATTTAAATAATAGTATATAGACTTAGAGATATATATAATTAAAATATTATATATATAGTGATATATATTATTATTATCTAATAATATTAAGATTATATAAGTCTTTATCTAATATATATATCTAATATAGATATTATATAACTATTATTATAATAGATATATTAGAAAGTAGGTTAGAGTCTATATAAATATATATATTTATTAATTAAATATCCTAAAAAAGAAATATCTAAGCTATTAATTAGATTATATTATAAATATATAATAAAAAGTTAGTCTTATACTAAAAATTTTAATAGGATGTCATACTAAAATAGCTTTTATAACTACTTATCTAATAAGAATTATTAATATTAAATATATAGTAAAAAGTTAGCTTTATACTAAAAATTTTAATAAGATGTAGTGTTAAAATAGCTTCTATATCTAATAGCTAATTAGATTAAAAATAGATATAATTGGCCCTATAAAAATATATTTTTTCCTTGAAGTATACTATTAGAATCTAATTAAAACTAGAATTATAACTATAATCTAAAAAAAAAAAATAAGAATTTTAAAAATAAAAATTCTTAATACTTACTAAGCTTAAATAATAACTATATTAAACCATATAATAAGGATAATAAGGATATAATAATATATAATTTCTATAAAAAAAAAGATTATACTAAAGATTAATATTAGAAAAAAAATTTTAAAAAAATTTCTAAATATCTTAAATTAAAATAACTTTTTAATAATAATATTATAATAAAAGTATTTATAATATATACTATTAAAATCTAATAAAGACTATATATTAAATTATATATATATATTAATATTTTTAAAAGATAAGTAAGAGCACTAATATTATTAGATATAATAACTTAATATAATTTTCTTAATAAAGAATAGATAAAGAAATATTTATATAAACTTATTAATATAATAGTAATAGTAAAAGTAATTAATAAATATATAATTTTTATTTTTAAAAAGATAATATTTAATATTATAATTCTTAACTTAATAAATTAGTTAGGTAAAAATAAATAATTTTATTATATTATATTTATATAAAAATATAATCTTATTCTAGATATACTATAATATAAATTTATTAATCTAGATATTTTTTAGATTATAAAAAAGTAATATTACTATTTATTTATAATATAAACTACTATATATAGTACTATTATATATAAAAAAGAATAATTTAGTAATAATTTAATTTAAAGAAAAATATAAATTAGTTTAAATTAAAAAATTAGAATTAATCTCTAATTATTAAAAAGATTAGTACTAAAAAAGTAATAATTATAATAATTAATAAATAAATTACTTATCTAATATATTTAATAGATTTATAAGAAATTAGAATTATACTTATAATTATATTTAAAAAGATATTATTTAAATATATTTAATTATATACTAATATATTCTTAGAGAAATAGATAGTAGTAATTCTAAATTATAAATTATATAATTATATTATTAATTTATTATTAAGTAAGAAATTATTATATAGATTAATATACTAGCTTAATCTAAAAAAATAAAAAGTTTTTAAAAAGTATATTATAATAAATCTAATAAAAAAGTAAATTTAAAAATTAAAAAGTCTAATAAAAGTTTTAATTCTATTTATTTTAAAAAAGAATAATAGTTTTTACTTATATATTAATTATTAAAAATTTAATATTATAATAATTAAAAATTATTACTTATTATTCTTAATTAATAATATATTAAATAAGCTAGTTAATATAGTAGTTTTTATATAATTAGATCTTTAAGATATATATTACTAGATTAGAATTAAAGAAAGAGATAAATAGAAAATAATATTCTATATTAGATATAATTATTATAAATATATAGTTATATTATTTAGATTAGTTAATATATTTATAATCTTTTAATTATATATTAATTATGCTCTTAGTTATCTATTAAATATATATTATATTATTTATATTAATAATATTATTATCTATTTAAAGAATAAGCATATCTATAAATTAAATATTTAAATAATTCTTAATAAGTTATAGAAATATAAATTATATACTAAATTATTAAAATATATTTTTAAAATAGATATTATATATTATTTAAGATTTATTATTATATCTTATAGAATAAAGATAGAGTTAGAGTATATAATTATTATCTAAAACTAATCTAAATTTATAAATATTTATAAAATCTTCTAATTTATTAAATTTATTTAATTTTATTAATAATTTATAGAAGATTTTTTATAAATTATAACTCTATTAATTAATCTAACTAAAAGATATAATTAGAAATAGAAAAGCTCTAAAATAAAATAAAAAATTAATATTAAATATTTTAAAAAGATATTTACTAAAATATTATTATTTAAATATTTTAATCTAGAGCTTTTTTTTAGAGTAAAAATTAATATTTTAAATTTTATAATTAATAATATTATTAATTAATTATTTTTAGATAATAATTAATAATATTCTATAATATTTTTTTTCTAGAAGATAGAATCTATAGAGTTAAATTATAAAATATATAATAATAAACTATTAGCTATTATTAAAGTATTTAAATACTAGTAATATTATTTTAAAAAAAATAAAAAAATAGTTATTATACTTTATAATTATAATAACTTATAATATTTTATATTTATAAAGAAATTAAATTATAAATAAGCTAGATAGCCTAAAAACTTTATAATATTTAATTTTATAATTAAACACTAGCTTAGAATAAAAAATCCTATAAATATATTAAATTATAGATTAAATTATATTAAGAAATCTAATAAAAAAAAAAACTTTTACTAATACTAAAGAAAAAACTAAATTATAATCTTTTTTTAAATTTAAAAATCTTTTTATAAGATAAACTAAACTATAAAATATAAATTTAAATAGTATATTTAAAAGAGAATATAAAAACTTTTTAAATTAATAATAATAAAGATTTAGAGCTTTAAAATATATTTATAAATTAAAAAATAATTAAAAGAATTTTAAAAAATCTAGAGCTCTTAATTCTATAGTTAATAATATTAATAATTATATAGATTAAAATACTTTTTTTTAATATACTAGAATAGCTTATAGCTATTATTTATTAATATTAATAAATAAATATATTTACTATTATTATAAAAAAAGAATTAGTAAAACTATTAAAAAATAAATAATATTTAAAATAATTAATTAAGAATAATAACTTATTTTAATTTAAAAATAAAGTATATATTCTATTAAACTATACTTTAAAATAAGAAATCTTATAAATTAACTATAATAATCTTTAAAAAGAATATTTTATAATAGAATAAATATTAAAAGCTATAAATTAAAAGTACTATTAATAAGATATAATATTTAATATTAAATATTATTACTATATATATAATATCTATTAATATAATAAGAATCTATAATATAAAAAATATAATCTTATAAAACTACTTTCTAAGCTATTATATCTTTAAGAAGTTATTATAATAGATTTTATTTAAAAGCTTCTAAAATTAATATAGAAAAAAAAGATTTATAATTTAATATTTATTATAATCTATTTATTAATTAAATATATAATATATAAACTAGTTAACTAGAATATAAATATAGAAAATCTTATATAAATTATATATTATATAGTAGTTAAATATTTTATAATATTAAATTATATTATAAATAATAAAATATAGCTTTTTATATCTATTTTTTAGAAAATACTATACTAGTATATAAATATATTAAAAAAAATCTCTATAATATTTTATTTATAAACTAATAGTTAGACTAAGTAGTAGAACTAAATATTAAAATATTTTTTTTAAATATATATTAACTTTAAGTAGAATAATTAAATAAAATAGTTTTTTATAATTTAAACTATATATAATATTAATAAATATAATATTACTAAAATATCTCTATTTAAAATATTAATAGAATATTATAATAAATTTTATATTAATCTAAATAATATATCTTTTAAGATTAAAAAAGAAGATAAAAATTTAATAAAAAAATATATATAAGAATTAATTACTAAATATATAAAAGAAATCTATAAAAAGTAATTAATACTCTAAAATATTATTAATAAAGCTATTAAAATTTAAACTAAATATTTTAATTAATACTATATAGATATATAATTTTAAGTTAATAAATAGATTATATTATATATTAAAAATATCACTCTATCTAAAAGTAAAAAAAAGTTTAATTTTAAATTAATTAAACTATTCTAAATCTTGGATATATAAAATAATATATATAAACTAAATCTTTTATTTTATTATTAAATATTATATCTAATTTTCTATATATCACTATTAGAACTATTCTATAATATAATAAAAAATATAATACTATCTAAAGATATATTTATAAATAAAGCACTTAAATATAAGATTAAGATTATATAATAAAACTATAAAAAAAATAAATTAAAAAAATATCTTATAAAATAATATAGATATAGAGAAAAAAAGAATATTTAAAAACTTAAAAAAACTATTAGTAATATTATAATATATAAAAAGTATCTATAGACTCTAAAGCTATTGAGAAAAATAAAAAAAAAAAATAATAAAAATCTAATTCTATTAAAAAATCTATTAAAAAATAAAAAATATAAATAAAATATAAATTATATAATATAATTATATTCTTCTATATTATTACTAATTTATTAGTTTAATACTATTTTATATATTTATAAAATATAAAAAGAATATATTAAATATAATTAATAATAGCTCTATTTATATAGATATAAAAAGCTAAGAATATTTCTTTATTATTAAATATACTAAGAAAACTTTAATTTTAAAAGATTATTTTAATACTAAAAATATTTTAAGAGATAAAATCTATTAAATAAATTAAAATTATTAGAATTAAAGCTATTCTTCTATATTTAATAAAAAAAAGTATAGCAAAATTCTTCTTATTAATAAATATTAAAGATATAATATATTTTTTATATATAATAAAATTAAATATCTAAATCTTTTTCTTAAAATTATTATCTAGATTATAATTATTAAATATATAATATTTCTTTAATAACTATCAAGCCTTAATATAATATAGTTTAGAAATCTATATTAATATTAATATAAAATATATAAAATAATTATATTAATATATTTTAAAGCATTTATATTTAAGCTTAATATAAAAAATATATAATTTATTTAATTTATTAATAATTTAATAATATAAAATATAATAATCTTAGAGCTTACTAATATATTATAAATAAAGATATATTATATAAAATATAATAATCTTAGAGCTTACTAATATATTATAAATAAAGATATATTATATAAAATATAAATATAGATATAAAAATATAAATAGATTTAATAATAGACTTCTTACTAATAGATATTTTAAAAATAAAAATAAAGTAAATTAATAAATCTAAATAATATAAAAATTTATTAAGAATATTAAAAAGCTATAAACTATTAATTAAAATTTTAATTAATATATAGAATATATATTTTAATAAAATTCTTATTTAAAATATAAAAATTAATAGTATTAATAAACTATAATTAAATTAATAAAAAAGTATTAAGTTATACTTAATAAAAGAAAAAAATAAAATATAATTTAATATCTAAAATTTTACTTAAATCTTATAAAAAGCTAAAATCTATTAAATTAATAAAAAAAGGATATTATAAGAATAAAAAAAGCTTAAAAAATAAAATATTAATAAAGATTTAATAAGAAATTAAATATTAAAACTAAAAAATAATAAAAATAAAAATAATTTATAAAATTTATAATATTACTAACTAACTAAAAAAAAAAAAAGAGAAAAAAATCTTAGAAATAAAAAAAAAATTCTTATATATATTAAATATTAATATATCTAAGCTATATATTAATTTAAAATAATAGTTAATATATTAAATAATAATTTATACTCTAATAATCTAATAATAATTATAAATTAGAGATTATTATCTATAAATTTAAGCTTAGTTTAATAAGTATTTTATAATAATTCTACTTTAATCCTAAGGCTATAGCTTTTAAAAAAAAAGAATAGCTATAAAGCCTAATTATAAATAGACTTATAAATAATTTTAAGACTATAGATTATATTATATAAGATATATAATTATAAGTATTAATTAGTAAATATTAGTATAAGTAAGTACACCTTTATATAACTATAAAAGACTAGAGTTAGATAGAAGAAGACAGCAATTAGCTACCTAGTTAATCCATATATATATTCTCATATATTATTGCTAAGAAACCTATACACAAATCTATCGTTCGATAACTACGCTCTTACAACCCCTTATTACAATTTTAAAGAACTTTTAATTCTATAAGATTATACTTAGATTTCTATATCTTTAAGATAAGTATAATAGTATTAATTTATTAAAACTTTTCTTAGCTATTCTCTATAAGCTAAAATTAATAGATTAAATACTAGGTATTATAATTAATAATATAATAAATAATAAGATATTTTTTTAAACTATTTATTAAAAGTTAAAAAAAAATTATTCTATTTATATCTTTAATAATAAGATATAAAAGTTTTTAAAAAATTAATATTATTTTTTTTATCTTATATATATTTTTTATAATATTATTAAATAATTTCTCTCTAAACTCTATATTTAAGTAAAAAATAATATTATTATTTATATCTAGAATAATAAGAAGATATATATAATAAATATTAAACTAATTAATATAATATAAAAGATTAATAACTCTAATTAATAAATTTTTAATTATCTTAACTAATCTATCTAGATTTAAAAAATTATAAAATTTATTAATATTAATCTAAAATATTAAATAACTTTCTATTAATTCTAGGAAGTTATTAATATTAATAAAAATATAAAGAAGAATATTTTATTTTTATAATTTAACTATTATATTTATTAGAATTTAATCTATTTTATACTTAAGTAGATATTATTATTATATAAAGTAATTAATTACTTTATATTAATATCTATAGAAAAGAATATTAAGATTTTAAAAATTTATAAAACTAATTAGAAATATATTAAATATTTATTTAATTTATTTTATAATTTCTAGTTAATAATAAATACTTTATTAAAATATACTAGAATTATTATTTATTAGATATATTATTTTTTTAAATTTTTTTTATAATTATTTTTTACTAATTTTTTCTAGGTATTTTAGATATATAAATATCTATTTAATAATCTAGATAGTTATATAATATAACTTAAATATAAATAGATCTTTTAGAAGTATATATTATATAAAACTTATTAGATTATTTATCATTATTTTTAAAACTTTTATAACTAAATCTATAGATTTAAAAAGATTATATATATTATTAATATTATTTTAGATTTATAATCTAAGCTTAAAGTCTTTAAATCTTTTTTATAATAAGAATAGAATATAAACTAATTAGATTTTTATATATAAAATTTTTATAATATCTATTAATATTATTAATAAAAATTTTTAAATATAAATATTACTATTTAGCTAGTATCTTTATTATTAAATATAAATATCTTTAAATAAACTATTAAAATTTAAAAAAATAAATAAAAAGATAAAGATAAATCTATTAATACTACTACTAAATAAAAATAATTTAATAAAATAGATATTTATTTAAATAAAGATAAGATTTTTTTTACTAATTATAATTAATAATATTTTAATTATATATTAGATATTAAGACTACTATATAAAAGATTTTAAATATCTTATAATATTAAAAAAATAATAATATTTATTTTTTTATTTTATTATTTATTACTTAAGATTTTTTTATTATTATAATAATTAAAGCTAGTATTAAGTTATTATTTAATAATATTTAAAATATTTATTATTATTATTAAAATTATCTTCTACTTAATATAATTAAAACTATTATATTTTAAATATATATTAATTAATTTATTATTATTAATAAATATATAGTACTAACTAATACTTCTTTAAATAAGAAAGGGAAATTTACTATTAATATATTAATAATTCTTAATAATACTAATTTTATTAATAATAAAGAGAATATATTAATAAATAATAATAATTATAAAATTAATACTTAAAATCTTAATTAATTATAGAGAGCTACTTTTAATAGTACTATTAATAATAAAAATAATAATAATTAAAATTATAATAATTTAGATTTTAATATTTAGATATTAAGCTTATCTAGAGATTTATTTTCTAATATATATACTTAAAGGAGTATTTACTCTCCTAGTTATTATAAATAGATTAATAATAGAAAATAGAAGAAATATTTCTAATATTTAAGAGTCTTATTAGAGCTGGCAATGGGTCTGGTTGAACCAGAACCCAACCCTGACCCAACCTAACCCAATACTTTAGATTAGATTCTGGTTTATAGGTTAAGTCTAGTTATTTAACCTAATCTAGTCTTAATAAATCTAGATTAGATTCTAATTATTAGATTAGATTTAATTATTTAACTTAATCTAATCTTAATAAATCTAGATTAGATTCTAATTCTTAAATTAGATCTAATTATTTAATTTAATTTAATCTTAATATTTAATTCTAATCTAATTTAGAACTTATTAAAAAGAATTTAATCTAAATTTAATTTAATTTTAATAATCTAAATTTAATTAAATTTAAAAATAAAAATATAATATAATAATTTTTATAATATAATATAATATAAATATAATATTTTAAAGAAAAACTATTAATAAAAAAAAATTTTATTTATTTTTTTTATTTTATTTAATCTATTTATAATAAAAACTAAGATAATTTTAAATAATTTTTATAAAAAAATTAGAAAAAATATTATATAAATATAAAAAAAAATAATTTTATAAAAAATATTTATAAAATTATTTATTTATAAAATAAAAAAATAAATTAAATTATATTTAATTATTAAGATTTTAGTTTATTTTTATTAAAATATTATTTTTAAAAAAAATAATATTACTTTTTAATTAAATTATAAATTTATTAAGTAAAAATATATAAATATTAAATATTATAATATAATTTTTAAGATAATAACTATAATTAAACTAGATTAAAAATAAATTAATTATATTAAAAATCTTAGCTTTAAATTATAAAAAAAACTTTAAATCTAATTAAATTTATAAAAATAATTATAAAAAGATTTTTAATTAAATAAATTTATTTTAATTAAAATATAAAAATTATATTTTATTAATTTTAAAAATAATATAATTATAATTTAATAAATATAAATTTATAAATATATTTCTACTAATTTATAAATTTAAATAAAATTACTAATTAATATTATTTAATAATAGAGTAAGAGTAAATATTATTTTTATAAAATTATTAATAATTATATATTAATTAAAAAATTTTATTAATTAATATTTATATATTTTTATAATATAAATTTATTTAAAATAATAAATATAATTAATTATTTATACTATAATTAGAATCCTTATTAGAGTATATAATAAATAAATATTTTAATATTTATATTATAGATTAAAATTTATATTATTTATATAATATAAATAAATTAAGATTATTAGATTATTTTATTTATTAAAATCTTTAATTAATTTATAATATTAAAGACTAGTTAAATTAGTATAATAAATTATATAAAAAATATTAATTAGATTAAATATTATAATAATTAAAAAGTATTAATTTAGATTAGAATATTATATAATAAACTTTTTATATAAATAAAATATCTTTAAATAAATATATTTTAATAACTTTTAAAATTTTAGTATATTATATAAAAAAATAATTAAAATAATAAAATAATTAAGATTTTTAAAATATAAAAGAATTTTATAAAAAATTTTTTTAAAAATTTTAATATTTTTAAATTTATTTTATATTTTCTATAATTATTTTTTAAATATTTTATTTACTTTTTATAAAATTCTATATATAAATAATTTATTTAGTAAGCTTTTCTTATTAAATTTATTAACTAAATTAGTTAAAAATAATATTTTAAAATTTTAATAAATATATTATATATTAATTTATAAATTTAATAGAATAAATATTCTATATTAATTTATATATTATATAAAATCTTTTTTTATAATTTATTTAATTAAATTAATTAAAAAAGAGACTATAAATAAATTATATTATTACTATTTTTTTATATTAAAATAATATATTATTAAATAATATGTAAGGCCGTGAATCACCAGAGGCCTTACTACACCGTACGTGCTCGCTAGTCCGCTCACTAGTACGGACTATTGGTTACTCTACTCTGGAAACACACTATATATTATATATAGCTTCATGCTCTATTATATAGTTCCTAATTATTAGATATAATCATACCTATAAATTATATTCTAATATTACTTCTCAATCCTTTATATCTAACCTAATAAACTCTTTTTATAATATTATACCTCTAAACTATACATATCTCTTAACCCTAATATATATAGAGCAGATTAGCTACAAAAAGAATAATTTTATAAAAAAAATAAAATACTATTATAAGTCTTAATATTATAAACCTTAGTAAGTCTTTATAATTTAATAACTATATTAAGAGTATTAAATAAATAAATCCTTTAATTTTATTATCTAACAAAGCTAATATAATTATAGAATAGCTATAGACTATATTAATTTAGATCTAATAACAAACAAAGATTAAGTATCTCTAGAATAAGATATAATTTTTATATAAGAATTATATTTTAAAATTTTACTTTAAAGCTTCTACTAGTTATATATACTATAATACTAAGTCCTAGCTATTTTATTTTAAAATAATTAAATTATATATAGAGGTATTACTTAAGGAGTACAAAATCTTTATTAAATATATTAAATTATAATTCAATTATTATAATATATATTATAATAAATATTCTAAATACCGCATTACTAAAGCTTTAGATAATATAGATTAAAATATCTTTCTATAATACTAGATATATAAAAAGAAAAATAGTAACATTTTTATATAGAATAATTTTAAAGATTACTTACTTTAAATCTTTAAAGATTTAAATATATTATAGATTAAAGTCTCACTTATATATTATTAGAGTAATCAAGAAAAGATCTAGTTAATATATAAATTTATATAATTTTTATATCTAATAAAGAAGCAGCTTAGATTTTAATATATTAAAAAGTAAAAAAAAATATATTTATTTATATATATATTATTAAAGATTCACAACAAATCCCTCTATTTAATAGAAAAATTAGATATATTTTAAGATATAATTAGATTATTAAATTATTATAAAGTAATTATTAGATCTTATTCTAATAGCTATTTACTTAGTCAATAAAAAGATATATATTACTAGCTATAATTAAGTGCTAATATTATAGATAATATTTTAGCTTTAATTACTATATTAAAGCCTTTAATAATAGTCTTAAATTTAATCTTAAATTCAAATTTAATATATATATATTATTAAAAACTAGATTATACTAAGGACTACTACTTTAAGAAGTAATAAAATATAAAGACTAATAATAGTAAGCTATTATTAATTATAACTAAAAGTATATAATACTATTAATAAAGATAGATTTAAAGTCTTTAGTTATAATTTAAATTATCTTTCTTTTTCTTTTTCTTTTTTTTCTTTAAGCCTATAGACTAAGGCTATAAAACCACAATTCATATTATTATAGATAATATAGAGATTTAGTCTAATATAATAATATTAAAAATCCTAAAAGATTTAAAGTACTTAATTATTTTATAAATCCTATAACTTAGTAAGTAGATCTATTATAGATTATTAATCTTATATTCTTTAGAACTTAATATGTATTAAAGATTACCTAGAGTAAACAATATAAGTCTTATTTTAATATTTATAGTACTAGTATAATATAGCAGCAAAACTATCTCACTTATTATATAAATCTAGGATATAATACTTTTAATTTATTAAATAATCCTATAATTTATACCTTAGCTAGCAACTAGATATTAATATCTATAGATTTAGAATTATATATCCTTACTAACTATCAATTTATTGCTATTTATAAAGTATTAACTATTAATTTATTATACTATATCACTTTATTATATATCTTTATCTATTAATACATTTTATTATATATTATATTAACCATTAATTTATAGCTATTATAAGATATTAATTATTAATTACTTTATATATCTTTATTTATTAATACACCTTATTTTCTTATATATTACTTATCTCTCTCTTTTCTCTTTCTTAGAGTCTTTTTTTTTATTATTATTATTATAATTTAGAGCATTGCTCGTGACATTACTCTAGATATTATAATTTATATATTAATTAGCTAGTTTCTTATATAAAGTGTTTTTTTCCTTACTATAATTTCTTCTATAGGATTTATATATAAGATTTTTAATAAGGTTTTATAGTACTATATAAACACTATTATACTAATATATAAATACCGGGCTGTTATTCTAAAAGAAGAAGACAGCTATAAAGCTATAAATTATTAGAGGCCTTACTATACTATATATACTCACTAATCTGCTTACTAGTATAGACTATTAGTTACTCTATTCCAAAAATATATTATATATTATATATAGCTTCACGCTCTATTATATAGTTCCTAGTTGTTAGGCATAATCGCACCTACAAATCACACCCTAACATTGCTTCTCAATCCTTCGCACCTAACCTAGCAAACCCTTCTTACATAATAAATTATAAATAAAATATTCTTCTTAATCTATTTATTATTAAGAAATAGAATTTATAAATTTATTATATATTTAATTATACTTTTTTTTTATATTAGTAATAGAGTAATTATAAATTCTAAATTCTATTTTTTTTATATTTAATAATTTAAATTATACTTTATAAAAAAAAAAAATTTAAATTTTAAATTAGTATCTTTAATAAATAAATTAAAATTATTTAAAAAATTTAATTTATTCTATAACTAATTATTTTTTAAATTAATAAAAAAAAATAATATATTTTTTATATCTTCTAACTAGTTAAATAATAATATTATAAAAAATAAAATATTAAAAAAAACTTATATTAATATTAATATTTTAAAAATTTATATATTTTTATTATAAATTTAATATATTTTATTAAAAATAAATATTTTTAATATATTTATTAAATACTATTTCTATTAAATATCTAATTAGAGAAGAATATTCTTTTATAAATTAACTAGATATTTATAGCTTATTATTTATATATATTATAATTTTAAATTATTTTATTATATAATAGTTTAATATAATATAATAATAATATTATAATCTAATATCTTACTAATAAAAATCTTATAATTATAAATAAGTTTTTTAATTAATAAAATATTATTTTTATTAATTTTTTTTTTATTATTTCTATAATATATATAAATCTTAAATATAAAGATAGTATTAAAAAGTTTATCTACTTATTAATTAATTAAATAAAGAAAAACTATAATTAAAATTAAATTTAAAAGTTTTTTATAAATCTAAAATATATTAATAAAAAGAAAAAATCTTAGAAAAATCTTCTATAAAATCTTATTTTAAATAAAAAAATTATATATATTTAAATTTTTTCTAGATTAATATTATCTATAATAAATATTCTAGAGAATCTTTTATTCTTATAAATATTATATATAATATTAATAATAAGTAATTATTATTCTATTAATATTTTATTAATATATATATTTATAATATTTAGTTTATCTATATTATTATTAATCTAGAAAATTTTTTTAGTTTTTATTATATTTTCTTATTATAATTTTTAGTTATTAAGAATCTTATTTATCTAGAATAAATTTTTAAATATTATTTTATTTAGCTTAATTAATATTATTATTATATTAATAGATTTACTATTCTAATTAAAATCTATAATATTTAATTTAATATTCTATAACTTTTATTTTTTAAGAAATATAATTAAAATATTATATATATTTATATTATTATTAATTACTTTTTTAAAATATTTAATTAGTATAATATTAATTTATATATCTTAAATTATATTATAATAAGATTTATATAGAATATATAATAAAACTAAGATATTTATATTTAATATTTAATCTAAAAGAATTTTAAAAATTTAAAGATTTATAATAAAAATTAAAATTAAAAAGTAATTAGATAAATATAAAATATTTATTTTATTATTAAATATTATATTTTTTAATTTATTAATAGTTTTTTTAATAAATAAATCTATTTAATAGAGATTCTAGATATTAAAAATCTTATTAATATATTATAAATTTTTTTAAAATAAATCTATTTTAATAAATTTTTTTTTCTATTAATTATTAATATTTAGTAGAAAATTTATAATTTAATCTTTATTCTAGCTTATTATTTAAAATTATATAGAATTTAAATTTTTAATTATAAAACTTATATCTAATTTAATATTATTTTTATAAATAATTTTAATTTTTTTTATTATTTTTTTTTTTTTTATAAATATTATAGTCTAAAATTTTATTTTAATTTTAATTAATAGTTTTTATTTTTTATTATATACTATATAGCTTTAAATAATTTAGTTAATCTTTAAGAATTATTAAATAAAAAAAAAAAAACTTTAAAAAAAGCTTTTATAAAAGACTTTTTTAAAAATAATATATTTATTTTATTAAATATATTATAAAAAGTAAAATATATTATTAATATCTTTTTTTTCTCTTTATTTATAATTATTATCATATTCTAGAACTAGTCTTAGTAAGATTTAAATATATTATTTAATATCTAATAAATAGCTATAAAATAGATAATATATTTTTACTTTTTTAATATAATAGATTTTTTAAATAGTTTATTATAATCTATTTTATTTATTTTAAAAATATAATATAAAGCTAATATTATCTAATTATAATATTTTTATATAAATTAATTAATCTTATCTCTATAAAGATTTTAGTTTTTATATTATAATATAATTCTAATAATATTTATAATAATTTTAAAATTATTACTATAGATATAAAATATAGTATTTATTTTTTTTAATAAAATATATTTTTTTAAAAAATAAAATAAATATAATTTAAATAATTTATTTTATAACTAAATCTTTAAGATTTTTATATTATTTATATTAAATATAGCTATAACTATTATAATTTAAAATTTAAGTTTTTTAAGAAAATTATCTAATAATAATTAAAATAATAATATATATAATTTTATTAGATACTTAATATATTTAAAAATATAATATAATTTCTTAATAATTATAATAATTTATTCCTTAATTAATTTATTTTTATTATTTTTAATATTAATATTAAAATTATTTTTTATATTATTTATTATATCTATTAAGATTATATCTATAGAATAATTCTTAAAATTAAATATACTAGATTTATTATTCTTATTAATTAAATCTAACACTTTAGCGCGCTTTAGACTAGATAATTAATTTTAATTAAATAATAAATATTTTAAATCTAAAATTAATAATAATAGTAGAGATTTAGATTTTTTATATTTATTTTTTATAAAGTTTTTATATTTAATTATAACTAATTACTTTAATATTATATTAATTTAAAATTTAATAAGTATAAAAATTAAATTAAATTAATATACTAACTAATTCTTAGAAAAGCTATTTATAATTAAGCTATAATATTAATTTACTTATAATTATAAAAAGTTTAATAGATAGTTTTAAAAAATAATATTATTAAATTTATTATTAAATTATATAAAATTAATTAAAAAAAAATATATCTTATCTTTATATAA
>JACVQZ010000154.1:0-64863 GCA_019828575.1 Talaromyces thailandensis
AGCTCACGATCCAGCTCGCTGACAAGCTTATGATCTAGCTCACCTATTTAGGATTAGTGCCATTCACTTTCTCCCTCGCTTTGCCCCCTAAAAGTAGTCTAACCTAACAAGGCAGGAGTTACCTCTTTGGGCCTAGTAAATTGAGTCGACCACCCTCACTTTGCCCCTTAGTCAGCAGCATATCGGAAAATCTTTACACCCGGCAGATATTTTACCCTTCATTCCACTTCGTTCCATTCAGGCACAACAACAGTACAAAACGAGAAAATGATGTCGGTAGCTTTTTTCATTTCACACTAATTGGGTATCTCGGGCCTACTCAAGCAGAGCTTTCGCCTATACGATCTCTTCAGTCACAGACTGGATCATTGGTCAAATGACGGGATAGGTAGGCAGTCCTTGTCATATTCCAAATTAGGTAAGAAACTGGAGAAGCTTACGACTCCTATTGAATGCTTTCGAGTTTATTAATTGACTGTAAGATATCTAATGGATTGAGTCGGCCATCAGACCGAACATATGATTTTCGCATTCTTTCCCATTAGCACGAAAGCCAAAAGAACCAGTCAAATATCATCAGGGACGTAGACCCTAAGGTTATCTTTCGTCGATCTCGTCGTATGCTCTGCCCATTTCAAGATGGCCGAATCAGCCCCCAGACGACTCCGCGCAATTTGAAGCGGGAAAGAAAGTAGATAAATTCCCTTGTTACCATGCTGCGCTTCGCTCATGTAGGGTGCTAGCTGAGCAATTTCTTCGCTCAAAGATTGTGATGAGCCAAACCTCGCAATCAACAGCTCCTGGGGCCATTCTACTAAGTCGACGACAGTACGGCGGAGCCTATTGCTCAGTGTCTCGCCGATTCGAAGTAGAATGAGCACAATTGCGTTGAAGAGACACAACTCGGCAGCCGATTGAAGGTTTCTAAATCGTTTAATCATAGAGACTGGAGCAGGTATCAGGCATGTATTGATTTTGATGACTGAATGATAGCCCTGGTTTTCTTCGGCTACAGGAGTTGTCCCTCCGTATAGGGAATTCCATTTCAGACGCCATTGGTATAAATCGTCTAGAGCGGATAGTGTCTCGTGGAACAATATATCGCTGGCATTATCCTCCACACAAAGTAGTTGATCCGCATTGCTCAGACGTTCCATGTTCTCGAGAATGCCAGGTAGAGCACAGAATATATCGTGTAGAGAGTCTAAAAGTGATTTCTTCGAATAATCGGACCCCCAAGGCACTGTCTTCCATGGAGCCTCTTCGAGAAAGCATCTGCGCTTCTGAGCTAAGCATCCTAATATCTTTATAATATCAAAATGAAAGACGGTGTCAGTTGCAGAGTAGCGGAGCGGCTTACAACAATATATCTCAAAGCATGGAACGTCTCGCGTAGATAACCAGTCGAATATCTATGAGGACCATGCAGCTCAATCTGTAGACTGCTGTTAATAGATTTCATTCCAACCGTGAAATTGCATTACCTACTATATTCGATAGCCCACTAGCATGGCTGATCCATGCCCCGGATCGAGTTGGTGCGACAAGCTCATATACACATAAACACAGTACAGACAATGGGAGATCGTTTTCATAAACGTGCGTTTGGACTCGTACTTGAGACTGCACAAGTCGTAAGGCTCTATAGTATATTTCAACACCGCGTCGCAGGACGAGAGAAGTCGTGTTGGCTTTGCCAATAAACACCGAAGCTAGAGCACAGACTGAATAAGATAGAGGCTTAGGCGTTTCAGGATGTTGTAGGACGCTGAGCATCCAAGTAAGATGCCGGAAGCTGGTATTGGGAGACTCAAGAACATATGCTAGATCGACAGCCATTCGAGTCTCATCATTGATACGGAGGACTATGGACTGCGTAGGATCCGCCCTTACTTCTTCTTTCGTTGCTGTCCGAAGTGGGTTTTGATGGTTTACACCTATGCGCTGCGCCAATACGTGACGGAATCGATCTGTCTCGTTGACAAATTCCATGTATGGCTCGTAACCATGACAGACAAAACGACCAGTTTCACAACGCTTGCATGTTGGCTTCGTTTCATCTGTACAGTATTTTAGCGGACTGAAGATTCCGACTCCATTCAGATGGAGGACAGACCACATTTCACTTTGCGCTTTCTGCACGTTCGACAGCCTCTGCTTCGCCCACCCATTGTAATTAGATATCACCATTTCAATTTATCGATAGTTCGGGTAACATCATCGCAAGATTGCGATGAGTCAGATGAAGTTCGATCCACATAAGAAGACCTGTCTTTGGGAGACTTTAAAAGATCAGTACCCTTTTGGCACGTGGCCGAGCACTACTAAATTGCAAGCTGCGGGCCTTAGGTACCGGTACATTACCGACCGGTACCGGTAGTGTCTACAAGGCCCAATAGGGATCACTTTCGGCGATTCTCTAGAGTCATTACCCTGGTCAGTCACCATTATGAATCTCGACACAGTTACACGCCCACAGGCATAAATGATATTTCTGGTCTTCAACGTCCATGACCTATAGTTTCGCCTCGTTGATCTTTACATCATTTTCCAGCACATACCGATACCGCGCCTTTCCAGCTTCCATATCCGCCAACGCAGCATTCACATCACCCATCGGCCTCTTCTGTATCCAAGGGTATACTCTCTTCTCAGCCGCCAACTGTAGCATCTCTCTTATATCCCCCGGCGACCCAATATTTGATCCTGTGACTTGCACCTCTTTCTGAATCAATGACCACACCGGTAAGCCCGGGAGAGGACCTTCTGGAGCCCCGACCTGGACAAACGTGCCGCCAACCTTGAGCAGACGCAGGTATTGGCTGAGTGGTAATGTAGGAGAGTCCACTGTGCAGATAATAAGATCGAGAGAGCGCGAATATGTCCTTGCCCATTTCTTATCTTCTTCCGTAGCGATGAACAGGTCTGCGCCTAGACCTTCAACTGCATCTTTTCGTTTACTGGATGTCCGCGAAATGGCCACAACGCGATCACAGCCCAAGGCTTTCGCGAATAAAATACCCAGATGTCCCAGCCCACCAACCCCGACGATACCAACGGTCTTTCCCGGACCGGCATTATATCTCTTCAATGGCCGAAAGACAGTCACACCACCACACAGCAACGGCGCCGCCTCAGCAGACGGCAAAGAAACCGGAATCTTGAACACAAAATGCGCCGGCCCTCTCCAGTAATCGGCATATCCACCAAACGACTTAGTCTTATCAGCGAAACGCGCATTATACGTGCCCACTATCCGCGGACAATAATTCTCCAATCCATCCGCGCACGCCTCACAATCAGCCTTTAGGCAGGAGCCACTCTGCGCGCCAATACCGACACGATCACCAATCCGTATCTGCCTCGATACAGGCAAAGAAGATGCAACCTCCGCGCCGACGCGGACTACGGTGCCAATGATTTCGTGGCCCACGACACAAGGGTAGTCGGTGGGTGCCCAGCCAGAACGGAGAGTATGAAGATCTGTGCCGCAGATGCCGCAGTGGCTAACCCGGACTTCGATGTCGGTTGCTGTGAAAGGTTTGGGGGTGAAAGTTGTGTATGTTAGGGGGCTGGTGGCGTTGTGGGCTACCCAGCCTTTGAATGTGGAGGACATCTCTTTGAGGGTCGGACAATTGCAGCAATGTCAATTGAGAAAAAGAGGGATGAATGATTTATCTCAGATGAGTTGTTGTGAGGTTGTTGCAACGAAAGAACAAGATAGAGATGCTAATGTGGAGATAAACTCCATCAAAGAGCCGAGGCTCGTCGGGCTAGCCATGCCGATCAATTGAGAGCTTCAAACAGCTTGAATTTCTGTTTCAGTGCCATCTAGTATATACTGGCACTCTGAAGCATTTCAAACATGTTCATCGGCTCCATCGCAACAATCTGGACAAGGTATTTTCAGTATTTTACCCTAACCCTGATCGTGGAAAATGTGTACGTACCAAGTGGGCGCTCCCTTGAAGTTGAGTTATTCTTGGTGATAGCCGATCATGGCTGTTTGGACGTAGCCTAATAGTACGATATGATCAGCTCTGAGTATATTGTATAAATATTGTGATGAGTGAGAGACGCCCCAGCAATCGCCAATTGTCCTGCAAGCGAAACCAGAATGACAGCATCATCCCAGCCCCAAGCCTTGGGGTATTGCACTCGAGTCAACAACCGGAGATCAACAAAAAAAGATCTATATAGCAGCAAAGACACTGGAAAAGACCAGAAGTCTGTTTCCGATGTATGGAACATCCATATCGCGTTAAAACGGAGGTGGCTCATTCGTTAAGAAAGTAGTCAAGAATGAATCGAGTTGACTATAAGTGCAGTGATGCGGATTGAAAGAGCTTTGGTAATTTTGGCTTTTTGAACTGCCTCCATGTGGAAGAACCTGATCGATAGCTAGAATGGATGGATGCTGAAGATATCAAAGTCTATTCAGAGAGCATTGCGACATGCATGATTTGGAGTCGAGCACGATCCTACCTCCAATCGGCAGTCTAAGTAGAAGAATCATCTCTTTGTAGGAGCATTAATACAAAATCAATGCCTAAAAGAGAAATGCAGGGAGTGAAGAATGAGTGAAGAAACGTTGATCCCGATTAATGTGTACTAGGAGCATGAATCAGACTATCATTCAACTAAGAGTAAAACTAAGATACTAGGTCTGTGTAAGGTATCTGTTTCGGTAGGTAGGACAAGGTTGTTGGCAGGGCTGAATGGGACCACGATACTTGTACGAGTTTGCGGACTTGAAGGGCGGCATCAAATTCATGAATGATGTCATTAAGCAGATTCTCACAAGCTAGAGACAGTAGTTATGATGATCTTGAGTACATAACTACCCATATATCCTAGAGAGACTCGGGATCTCATCCTCTGTTTTACGAGATAGTCCTATTCGTATATCACAGACACATCCACGGAGTCAACATGGACAAGCGGGGGCGGGGGCTATAACAACAACTACAAACCTACAAGGCTCAAACGTTGTACATACATCTGCGTGTCTCTGACGCAAGACAACGAGACGCCCTAGGTATCCAATCAAGGGGAATTTGCACTCCTAATGGCTGACACGGAACGTTCAGGGCATGCCCTAACTCTCTGTCCCGATGACTTTTAGACCCCATGCCATGGACCTTAAGTTTAAATGATCAAAGCCTCCTACAGAAAATCTCATCGAAGACAAATGGATTGTATGCTAATATTGTCACAACCGTAACGATCCTGCTCAACACGGCCTTCAGTCTGGGCTAGAAATCGAAGAAGGTTAATCATCCTGCTGATGCAGTGCAGATAAGTCATTTAGTTGCTAATGTAATCAACCATGTCTAACGACTGTCGAAACGCCTGACTCTACAGCACGTCGCAAATGGAGGTGTCGTATCGAGCAGCCAGCTCAATCCAGAAAGTGAAGCAACGATTTGCTTATATGCCCCTTTTGCATTATACGGAATCATACATGCATGCATGTAAATATCGCCTTGGCCATACTTTGCATTAGACATGAAACATTTCTGCGCATATTAGAGACGGTCCTCCATCTTGGCAGTGAAGAAGGAGGAGGTACAGGAGTCGATTTACTAAACTCGTCCTTTCAAAGGTTTGTATCTTTCCGTTGCAAAAGTGCCATGACTGGAATGAAATCTTGTTGCTTCATATGAACAAGGGGAAAGCGGTATATTCGTACACACAAACCAAAACACGCGCGAACTCGAAGATATTTCATTAATCTGTATATCGAGACTTCTCAACCCGCTTCAAAGCTCACACCGTCTACTCCGGCACCCGACCAGGACGCATATCCGATCTCGTAGGCACGATAAGAGGATGCCACTGTGCCAGGAATGTAATAGCTATCATAGTAGATAGGTATTAGCCCGAAATATTCAAATATGAGTAAGCACGAATAAAGAGGTGGAAGGACATACCCCACATAATATAACAAGCCGAAAAGGCGAGGATGAGACTACTTCTCCAGACCCTACACATTACAACATATATCAGCACTTGTACCATCGAAACATCGACCATAACCGCATATCTGGCAGATAGGTAGAAGGAAGAGGACGTACGTCTGATTGTCGCCCTTTGGCGCAAAGAACCATGCACAGAGGCTGGCCAAGATCACGAATACGAGTCCGATTATGATACTTGCTCTGTTTTTTTTTTTGGGAAAAATCGTCAGACAATCTGTATCCGACAGGGAGAAATCCGTGTCTCTGGAGAGTTTGAGAGCTCACCCGTTCGCCATGGTGATGTTATAACCTGTTTTCTGGCCCGATTTGTAGGGATGTAGAGTGCGTCGATGAGGGTTCGTCGTAAATAAAAGCTGTGCAACGGAATCTCGGTTCGCAAGGGCGTGTATGTATTATGGACCGATTCGTATTATCGATTGATAATCTCAAGACCGGGGAAAAGCGCTGCTACCCAGTCTCTAACAGCTCGCCTTCAAATCAATCCGTCGAATCCAAGGCCTCCGTTACTAAGTTCGAGAGAAACTCGCAGATGATCGCTTGAGCGAAGGAACACGATGTACTGAAGACAGTTGATAGCCGATTTCAAAAATCCGGAAGACGTAGTTATTCGTGTTGAAAGTGTCTGGGTTTCGTTATTCTGTTTGGTTGAAGGTAAGATTAGTTATGGTGACGTTAAGCTTAAGGTCCACGAATTAAGGTAAGCAGCTGGCGGCTCGGGGCTTGGCGTCTCGAGCTTCAGGCGCGGATAGATCATGTGATTGATATCAATTCGGTGTTTCTTTTTCTTATTCATTCTAGATGCTGGATGAGAATAAGTTTCAAGTTATGGTGCTGTAGCTCGAGGTCTAGCTGTTGAATCGAATCGTGTGGCCATACTCTAATTGTAACTACGCATAAAGCAGAGACTACCAAATCAATTCGAAAGATGATAAAATAAAGAAAATACACAGAACAAAATCCCTCATAGAAACGACCGACGGTGGTCCATACGGTCCGGGAATCACAGCGTTCAAAGCTCAACAATTAACCGACTGACGAGGCAGTTTGAGCAAAACAAAAGACTCAAAGACATGGTATGACTACCGCAGTTTAAGCGCCCTCACGGCTCTTACGATAGTTGGCCTGGTGCCACTTAGCCAAGATGAACAGCCTAAAACGGTGGTGGGAGGGCTATGTACTTGCCTCCTGCTCGACTTGCAGGCCATCAACGACGGGAGCCAATTCGGAGAGAATCTCGTATGCTCGCTTGTGGTACTCGAGCTGAGCAGCGATCAAATCTGCGAGGTTTCTCAATGGCTCGGGGGTATCAAGGACCTTTCAAGACATCAAATCAGTATCAACCCCACCAGAAGAGGGAAAGAGGAGAGGACGTACGTTCTTCATCACAGCAACAGCCTCCTCGGTCTGCCCCACAAACTCATCCTCAGCCTGCTCGATCTCAATCCTCGCATCTTCACTAATATTATCCAAATCCCCACCGGCAGCAGCCTTCTTCTTCGCCTTGATCGAATCGAGATTAAGTCTCGCATTCTCCACATTGCGACGGGCCTTGCTCGCGAACGTCAAATTGGTGTTGAGCGTGGTATTCCACCCCGCCAAGAAACGAGACTGAATCTGAGCGTCCTGCGCCAAACGGGCTTCGCCGACTTTCTCAAGGGCCAAGGCATATTTTTCCAATGCGGTTGAGAGCGGGTCCTCGGCCGGGGAGGTTTGGGCAATGAGCTGCGAGCCAGACAGCGAAGCGCGCGCGATGGCGTGGCTGAAGGTCTTGGGTTGCGGTTTGGCGGACGGGGGTGCGGTCAAGGCAGCCTGTGCTTCGGCGGGGGAGGAAGCGTGAGAAAGAAGGTTGACTTTCTCGCTGATGGTTCGGCCGAGATCGTTGAAGGATTCGCGGATGTTGGGAGGGTAGTCATAAGCCTCGTTTGAGTATTGGGAACTGAAGCCGTCAGTATATCAACCGGCTGATATTCGACACCAAGGATCTATCGAAATTACATACGTCACAGAAAGGAGCTTCTGGTGCACCTGCTTCAAAGCATCGACACGCTTCTCGAGCTCAAGATAATCGTCCGGCAGCTGGGTCTTTTCATCCGCCTGGCCGAGCTGTTCCTTGACGAACTGCTGAGTCCGCGCCGCAAAAGGCGTGAACTGGGCGCTATACAATGTTAACAACACATTCAAAAAAGCAAGATGTGTCGTGTGCGCTCATCCAAATCGACCTGGCAACGAACATGACGGCGCGATAAGGAGGGGCAGGACATCAAAGAGCTTACTTCAAGTTCTTTCCAAAGGCCTGGAGTTTATCCATCTTCGGCAATGTACGCAAGTGGTTCGCTTAAAGTTTTCGAGTAATTTTTTGAATGAAGACTGGATATGAAACAACGTTGTCGCTCGTGGAGGTAAATGTTTGATGTGACTTAGGGGAGATCTAGCCTATCTTTCAGCAGCTGAAACCTTGTTGCCTCAGGCAGCGGGAGCTTAGCTCAGGCCCCCCACTTTCAAATGTTATTGAGTGGAATGTAACGACTAAAGCAAGGGATACTCGGAGTGTCTTCACCGAAAGATCTAAGGTCTATATACATGAACTACAGCATACTGAGAAGTGGTGTCTAACAATCATGACAATCATAAGCGGACATAGTGGAATGACCATACAACTCATATCCCTCCCAGATCAAGTAACATCAATCATTATATCATATCAAAAGCCGTGACTCAGCCAAATAACGCCATGGAACAGTATAACACTATGAAAACATTCGAATCGACATCATACCCTGGCAACGGTGAGCAAGCTCACGTCAGCGTCGCCATCATCGCGCGAATCAGGCGTGAATCGGGAGCTATTTCGACACAAGTTAGCTGAGTCGTAACTTACAAATGGGGGCGTCTTACCCTTTCTATCCTTCTTCACTTCAAGGATTTCTTCCTCCACACCATCACTTCGACGGATAATCTTGTCTTTAATGATATCCACCGAGCCGACGTGTTCAGGACGACGCTCGATCTGGAGCATCCGCCTCTCATTCTCGAGCATGCGGATCTCTTCGCTGACTTCGAGTTCACGACGAGGCCGCTCGACCAGAACGACCTGTCCTGAATCTTCGCCACGACGCTCGACGATAATTGGCTCTGAAGAACGTTGAGGCAGATTGACGGATACCGACCGAGGTCGAGTTTCAATGATATCGGGACGATCTAGGTAACGGCCGGTACGGACTCGCGACGGGCTGCGGTAACGGAGCGGAGACGGCGAGCGTTCTACAACGTAACGCTCTGTGCGTGCTGGAGAGTGTTCTACAATAAGACGTTCCGTGCGTGCTGGAGAATGTTCTACGATGAGACGTTCCGTACGTGCCGGAGATTGCTCTACGACGTAGCGCTCCGCACGGATTGGCGACGGGGATCGTTCAACGACCAAACGCTCTGACCGTCTTGGGGATGGCGAAGCAATAACAACCCGCTCGACCAATTCTCGTTCGCGCACTGGCGGTGGTGACGGCGATCTATACTTGCGGTAGACCACTACACAATTAGCCTGCTTGTCAGGACAAGAATAGCATCGAATGCCCACCTTCAGAACGGCGTTTTATCTCCTTGCTCAAGCTCACGAGCTCATCAATCAACTCTTTAGAAAGAGCCTTTTGAATAATAAGGACTTTCTCCTGCAAACAATCAGTGTACCGACCCAGATCAATGGACAATAGACTAACCTCTTCGATATATGGATACCCAAGCTCTTGCACTGCACGACGGTCCACCAAACGCTTAGGCATCTTCGTCTTGCCCTTTCTCGGGTACGGCTTCTCCTTTTCAATAATCCGTTCCTGGACAATCTCCTCTCTGACCGGACGTCTCATCTCCCGTTCACGGAAATGCCGAAATTCCTCGTCTCCGTACTCGTCAGGCTCCGCAATATCAATCTCCTCGTACAATTCGTCCCGCTCAACAAACCTCGGCGGTGATGATCGCCTATGTGGGCGTCTAATTGGAGGTGGAGGAGCCCTCTCAACCCTTCGAGCGGGTATTCTATCAAACGTATCAAGCGAAGATTGCCTCCTCACCAATCTCGGCGGACGAAACGGCTGCGGCGACGGCTCCCGACGATGATGCACCAAGGGTCCCGAACCACGTGCAGCATAATAATCATCTTCCTCCACAAACCGTTCTCTGCGACGACCCGGCGGTCCATAGCGCTCTTCTTCGACGAAGCGACGCTCAAAGCGGTCGTCGAATCTGTCACTGCCCCGCCGGCGACGGTCTGATCTTTCGAATTCGGGCGGCGGTGGTGGTGGTGGCCGTGATCGGTCTCGTTCTCGTTCTCGAAGGGGGGGAGGCGGAGGCGCGGGACCACGGTAGATGCGCTCGTCGCGTTCACGTGTGAAGCGTTCTGTGTCCCATCGTCCGCCGCCGCTGTCGAGGCTCTCTGTTGCAGAGCGGATTTCGTCGTAGGTCGGCATGTCGACTGAAGACTGTTTCCGTATCCGTTTAAACAGGTGAGACGGTCTTCTGTTTAGGTCAGGGGTATTTATGAGTCAAACCACGGGTGTGATTTGGAGTAACCGTGGATGACCGTCTCCGCTGACTGATGTAGAGTAGAGCCTCAGGCGGGATGAGGGGCGATGACGACTGAGTCAGCCTCGTCAGATGTCGAAAACAAAGGTCTGATGTATCAAAAGAAAGAAAAGAGCGAAAGGATAAGCTATACAAAGAAGCCACCTGTCAAAGGTGATTACTCTGTCAGCTCTAGATTCTTCAGATGGTTGGATGCAGAAAATAAATGCCTGAGAAGGACGCGGTTGGGCAGATGCTTGACAGCCAGACTAAACTAACTTACGGAGTCAAGTGACGATGACGCCGGACACGAGCGCTAAGCCGAACGAGACTAGTTTATCGCCAAGGGTTAGGGTTGGCATATCACAGTCTCTACTTTCTACCATTAATATTAAGTTACAACTTCCATCTTCTGTACAGCTGGCTCACTGCGGAATCTTGACCACCACCTTGCCCGTGATAGCATCATCTATAAACTTGCCGATCAAACTCGCCGTATCCTCGAACTCATAGACCTTGACCACAGGCTCAATCCGTCCTTCCAGCGCCTGCTGCAACAACTCACTCATTTGCTCCTCACTGCCCACAGAGGACCCAATGATCGATATTCCTACCATCCGTTAGCCAATAACTATATACCAAAGACTTTTAGTACTAAATGAACAGACTCACCTCGGGCAGCACACATAGTCGCAGAAATAGGCAACTCGATATCATTCCTCGGCAATCCCACGCAAACAATCACGCCCATATTCCTGACCACGTCGGGCGCCATCTCGAACGCCGATTTTGTCCCCGGCACAACGATAGTAGCATGCGCGCCTTCCCCTCCCGTCAACTCTCGCACTCTCGCAGCGATATCCTTTTCGCTCCTGAAATCGATAAACGCCTCCGCGCCACAATCCAGACTGAGCCGTCGTTTATCCTCCCCCGAATCAATCCCAATCACACGATACCCTTTAATCCTCGACGCAATCTGAACACCAATATGCCCTAATCCACCCCCCGACCCAGAAATAACAACCCAGAACCCTCCTTCTTCCCCTTTCCCGTCTCGTAGAAAGACACTCGTAGATTCAAGCCTCTCCAAAGCCCCAACCATCGTCAACCCCGCACACAACAACGGCGCCGCAACCTCCTCCTTTAAATCTGCCGGAATCCTCGTCAAAAACCTTGCATCAGCGACGACATACTGCTGCAACGTCCCCGCTACATGCCGACTCGTATTCCGTTGTCGCGCGCAGTTGTGATACCACCCCTTTCTGCACACGGAACATTCCCCGCATGCGCTATACAACCATTTCACGCCTACCTTTTCCCCCACCCCGGCAGACGAGGGTGAAAGGGAAGGGTGCGTTTTGATGATTGTCCCGATCCCCTCGTGGCCGATTATAGGGTTGTAGGAGGCCCAGTTTAGGACTGCGCGGACTTCGGAGTGGCTTTTTTTTTTCCGCAAAATTTCTTATTAAAGGGAATGACTTTTAGAACGATAGGACAGAGAGGAAGGGAAATTACCAGAGACCGGTACAGCTCAGCTTCACCAACACTTCGTTGGGCCCTGGTTCGGGCACGGGGATGTCGTCGCGAATCGAGATGTGGAATGATTCGCCTGGAGAGAGGACTTGGGCTGCTCGTTGGGTTTGGGGCAGTGATGCCATCTTCTTTTAGTATGGAAGTATCGCTATATGAAGTGTTGACCACAGTTTCGTTCGATCACGGTGGGTTTTAGAAACTCTGTAGTCATCTATTGCATGTATGTTGTTCCGCAGTTTCATGTCCCGATGTTGTTTGCCGTTGTTCGTGTATAGCCGAGATTGATGCGAGGAGACATGCAACATCACGGAATGAAACTTGGAAACCTCGCATATCAATAGGCTGGCGATGATGAACTTCCGGATGAGTGAATCGGAATATAATGAATATAAAATTTACCGACTAGTGTATGCAGCCCTTTTCAGGCAGCCTACACCCTACCCATTTCTCCCAAAACTGGATAGGGGTATCACTTATTCACTCCATAACAATATTCTACAACTACTGACGTTCTCGTATCAACTAATATATCCCAACAAGCCCCAAAACCAACTTCTCCACCAACCACCTCGCCAGCTGACCCGCGACCGCAAGCGCAACGGCCCTCAAATACCCACAATCCAACAGAATATACAGTGCCTCGATATTATTCAGCAGCACCAGATGCGTCGATGCCGTTCCCAACGACAAAAACGACATTAACGACGGCATGTCGAATGCGGATTTGAGCGTCGCCAGAAACGCAAAAGGGTTGCCGAATAAACCGAAGAATGATGACGCTGAGCTGCTGGCGGTGGTGGTGATGCTCGCTGTGGTAATGGCAGCTTCAGGCTGCGCCAGAACTCCCGAAGCATTTGGCATCGATACAGCGGGCGTAACAGTCGTGAGCGTTTTGTGTAACATCGTAACAGCGGGACTGTCGGCCATTGAACTCCCACCCTCCGGGACCGCGACTTCTTTCGATCCCCATATCACCATGAGTATGGGGAACAGTTTCGGGCAACTACTCACAAACAACGCCGTACTAACGGCGTTTGCGCTCGGAGGTGACGGCGGCGGTGAGGGTTGGAACTGAGCCGGTGAAGTCGATACGCGTCGCAACTGTGTTTGAGGTCCTTGCTGTGTCGGCGGTGATGAAGCATCGGGCGGCCAGTACGAGGGTCCGTAATTACTTGTAGATGCGCTTCCGGTGCTGTATGCTGACGCTGATGCCGATGGATGTAGACCTTGCATATCCAGACTTGACGGCGAGCGACTCACGTTCGCGGACGCAGAGATAAAACTTGTCGCGACCGTGGGCGTCGACGGCGTCTCATTCGCGTCTGCGCCAGCGGCAAGTGACGACGACGACGTTTGTTGCGATCGTTTCGACGAGATTATGGAAGCGCCCAGACGGACAACTAAATGATGCGCCAGCGTCGCCGAGGCATTGAGCGTGAGGAAGAACAGGTATTGCACGATGATGGGGGCTGTAGATAACGGAGTCGATGCGAGGGTAGACGATTTCTCGATTCGGGCCCATGTCAGGTACACATCGAATAGAAGCAAGAGAACGCCGAGACGAATAATCGAGCGCTGCCGGATTTCTCGTCAGTACAGTTTATATACCAGTCGAATTAGAGTAAGCTTACATCAAACGCCTTATCATCCCTGCCCAACCGATTGAACAATAAATGCCGGTAGACCTACTCTTCGTCAAAACACATTCATCCCAAAAAGTGTGTGTAGTTCCCTACCTGAGGCTTTATAAGCACCAAATCAATAAACAAAACCACATTATCATGCTCAACGTATTTGTCGGCAAACCGCTTGCACCGCGGACATTGCGTCAGGCGCACCCCTTTGCCGAGCGCGCGGTCATCGGCTTTGCTATAGGACGTGTACAGTTGGGAAACCGGGTAGGAGCATTCGATACATATAGGCATTTCGTCAAGACATGTTCGTAAGTGGGTTGACAGCGCAATGGGCGGTGTTGCGGTGCGAGATTATTGAAGTTGACTTGATGTTAGCTGGGGTCTGAGCGGGCGAGACTCTGGGCTAAGATGGGTACCAGTATACAAGGTCTAGGTAACCGACCAATCAACAACCACTTCAGAAGTATATACTTTCTGACCAATCACGCCGTGATGCGAATTGTTAGATATACATATTACATAGTACGTAAGTTAGTTATAAATGTATGCTGTCATAATTCATTATCATCATTAATATGCTACATTGGATCAAGGCTAAGCCCGTCAAGATCATCCTCCAACTGCAACAGTCCCATTGCATAGCGTCCTCGTAGGCCTTTTTCCACTTTGACGAAACGTCTCTCATGATTCGAATCTGGTCCGAGCTGCTCACTGCCCGTTACACCACGACGGGTATATACTGATTTTTCCTGTCAAAAGTTAGTATCATGCAAAAAAAATCAGACGATTCAACTTACTGTTCCGGCGAACTCTGGTCCTCGTACATATGGAGGGCCACGTCCTACTGCTGCCGTGCGAATCCATGCAGCTTCGCAGCCAGATGCAATCGTCTCGGCAGACTGCCATCCCGTCACACGAGAAGTACCTCGGAGAGTCGACACGGTCCAGTCTCGCTGTGTCGAATCGGTATATTGAATGCCGGCAACAAACAAAGTCATAGTGAGCTGTATCCATGCACCACCCAGATTTGGGTTCAAGTTGCCGACCTCTTGGACGTAAAGTTGTGGATAATATACACCCGCAGCTATCCTTCCAATGGTCTGAGCGAAATGAGCTGTCGTGGAAGCTGCTGTTGACGCAGCCACCATTGTGGCTGGGGGCATACTAGGGTGCAGGCGATTGAGTATGATCCTACCAACATAGTAATATCCCCAGAGCACAGCAATGCTATGAGATCGGAACTGTATCGCCGGGCCAAACGGTGAGTTGACTGGTGTTGTAGCATCCGGTGGCAACGGCGCAAAGCCTTCTCCTAGTTGACTTTTAAAATATTCATAAGCAGTGAGTATACGTTCCCATTCCGCCTCTGCTTCTTCCAGTGTTGTATCCTCATCATCCACGAAGCCCGAGTACGGCGGGGATTCGCCCATTGTGGTGAAAGCAGCTGGTGCTGGGACGGGACCTCCTGTGGGTGCCATGCCGTACATGGGTATCTGTGTCGAGCTTTGGCTCTGCGGTGGTTATGCCCGTTAGCAGGATCCGTTCATGAAACAATCGGCATACTTCATACCTGGCTGTTGCTATCAAGTGGCCCTTGTGGTCTCCCAGGAGAAGGTCCCATCCCAGAGGGTGGTCCTCCAGGTCCTCCAGACCCTCCCGGAGGTCTGGGTGCAAACCGACTGACAAACTTGAAAAACCCGGGATGTGGACGCCAATCACCCCCAGTGGCCTCGAGACTGTGGAGTTTTCTTTTACGATCTCGATATCCGAAGTCCAGCATACGAGCCATAAGTAAGACAAGATGATCCCAACTACCGTAGATTGCGTCTGCTTTGCCGAGCCCCGCACGAGGAGGAACTGCATCCCAGCGTTCAATCGGGTTACTACACATTGATTAGTGAAAAAGTGCCACTTTGTAAGACTGAGACGACATACAGTAATCTGTTACCACTTATCAAACTCTGATACATATCATGCTTCGCGTACCACCAGTACAAATCGCATTGTAGTCGAAAGTTTTCAATATCCTTCCGAGAAAAGTGCCTCCTTTTGACCTTCGAGTAGACGTCCACGCCCCTGATTTGATCATAATCAATAGCTCTTCCTGTAAGTTGCGATACAACGTTGGCATCGACTTCCGACTCTTTCTCCGCAAATGGGTCGTCTTCCGCGTAGCTATACGATGGAAAGAAAGCAGGCTTTTGCGACCTGATACTCCGACGATAAGCCCTAAGATCTCGTGTAATGCCTGCGAAGTCAATCTCTTTCAATAGCTGTGCAGCACCCGCGACATGTCTATCCCACTTCGTATGATCCGCTGCAGTGACTTCGTAAAAAGCAAGAAGTAGCGTGGCAGCAAGAGTGGCTACTTGTTTTCGACGCACAGGGAGGCCGACAGCCTTGGAAACCTTTCTCAGTGCATACTCATAATGCTTGAAAGTAATTGTAAAATGACTTTGTTGCAGTCTGGCGATGTGAAGACTGCTAATGGCCAGAATTGACTGTAACAGTGCCGGATGCTCCAGCGATTTCAAAGGCATGATATAACTCCATAGCCCTTGCTGTGATACAGGTACTGGTCCGCCAAAGAAAGGAGTCGGGCTCGCGTTGTGTCGCTCCATGATCGAGATGGCTGGGGCTGTTGCGTGCATGAAATGCACCCAGATTCGTGCGGTTTTGGGATTATTCAGCGGCGATGAGCCCATGGAAGGCTGATAAGTCGCAAGAATGTTTGGCTCATTGAGATAGGTATTATATGATCGCATGACATCTTGATGTGCCGAAGCCATGATGAGATTCATCTGGTTATACCCCTCCTCCTCAGTCACGTCTTGTTGCTCGTCGTCAGAATCGACGTCGTAATAATCATCTTTCAGGTCTTCAGGGGCATAGATCGTCGGTATCAGGGCTGCTCGGTTCCAAGTACAGCGACCAGTCATCAGCCACATACATCGCCAGGTCACTCGACAGAAAATTGTTCAAACAGGTCTTACCTTCCTGTTCGGCATCCCACGCGTAGTAGACCTGAGCCTGTTGGAAGGTGTCGTCTGTGTAGAACCCGATAGTTTCCGCCATGCTCTGCACGGCTGGATCGTGTTGAACTACCATTGGATGGGTGTCGGGATTCTGGTACGACGGTGGCATGGCCTCCGCCGTCTGGAGTTGATAGGGAACGTCATGACTGGTGCTGTTGTCGGGCAGCGTCAAGTAAGTGAGCTGATCTGCAGACGACCAAGTGTGGACCTGGCTTGCGAAGTCGTCCCCAGGGATATGGATGCCTTGAGGGGCAGTAGTCTGTTCTGCTTGTGACGACCCTTGAAGAGGAATTGCAGGATAGTGCACGGGTTGTTGTTGTAGTTGCTGCTGCTGAATGGGTTGGACGGCATAATTAGGGGGAAGCGCGGGCGTTCCATAAGGAAGTCGAGGTGCGAGCAAGCGCTGTTGACGATTGAGGGCTTGGCCGGCGATGGGCTGTCCTTGTTGTTGGTGTTGGTGTTCAAGTTGCAATTGCTGTAGTTGTTGCAGCTGTTGGAGTTGTACTTGGGGTGGCAGTTGAGGAAGGTGCGTCACGGGGGCCTGCAAATTGGCAGGAACCGTCGGGTCATAACCCGCGCCGAAGGGTCCCAGCGCATTCTTGAAGACGACTCTCTGCGTGTACCCTTCGCAGTCTCGCTTCGCTTTGATGCAGTTATTGCAACGCGGCTTCTCCTCGCCGCACTTGATGCGTCTTCTTCTGCATGCTGAGAAGAGTCAGTAACGATATTCTGCCATCTTAATCAAAGAAAAAGGGCATCGTACTCAAACACCCTGTCTTGGTCCTCCTTTTGCGATCCCGAGCGGGGGCAGCACTTGGGTTGGCTGTCGCTTCGGATTGCCCTTCTGACGGTGTTTGCTTCACAGACTCAGACCCTCCAGAGCTCTTCTTTCGTTCCGCAGGCGTTTCCCCACCAAGACGTGTGCGATCTTGCTCGTCCATCCGGCCAGGTGCCTGCTGTGGTATTAGATGCGGTGTAAGGCGACTGGTGTGAATAGACTCGATGAGGAGGAAAGAGGATGGGAACAGAATTCCAAAACTCTCTGATGGCGTTTGATTTATGCTTATCATATATACTTACCTGATGGGTTACGGAACAGTAACTAGTGGAGGTTGCCCTACTATCGGTTGGGAAGACTAGTTTCCTCAAGAGCCTCCACCCGGTTGTTGGATGCAAGTTGACTTTTGAGGCTTCTCTCGCGCAGCCACTCGGAAATCAAAAACTGGGGACAATGCACGTTCGAGGTGTCAGTCAACGGTGCAGACCTCCCAAATAGGTACGTATGTATGCAGCGGTTCCCCTCTACCATTGAACGGAGCATGCAGTTCTTAGCCAATTCTATTTCTACAAGACTACAACTCAATTCATCAAATCATGGCTGATGCATCGGCTAATGTACTATCCCTACCCGGCACTGTCAGTCTCAAGACATGGGTTGTCACTGTTGTGTGATGTGTCAGATATTTTGTCAGAGCTGAAGAAGCAACTCGTGCAACAATGGGATCTCCCTGGAATAACCGCCCTTGCCATGCCTTAAGCAAGCAGGACATGGTCGCTCGCGCAACGTGTGGTTGTGCAGATGGATTGTGGGGAGGTATAACATGCATACTGATATTGGACGGTTACCAACAGGAAATGCCACCCATGGCCCCCCGTAGCCAGTGAGTGATCTCTTCGCAAGGCATACTCTTTTAAGCCTCAGTTTTCTTTTGTTCTTTTGTCCAGGAAGGTGCGGAGACAATATGACGGAGCCGGGGTGGGACACTCCTCGCGGTTTGAGTGGTGGTTCGAGCGGGATCAAGTCGACTTCTTGGCTCATGGGTTGGGGGTCTCGGTAAGTTCAAGGAAGATCCCAATCACGGAATCCCCCGATCTCTGCACAAGTTGTCATTGAATACTCAACATGAGGCCGATTGTCGCAAGGCAGACTTTGAACTTTTGAACCTGGATAATAATAGCACTAGCCTGCTAGCGCAATTGAGACGAAGTGTCAGACGAGAAACGAAATGGAAGAGACCGCCCCATGTCCACACGGAGACTAGAGTCACACAGCACAGACCAGCAGACCCAAGTTGGCCCAAAAACTGGCAGCACGGCCATTGGCCATTAGACTTGGCCGCTTTGGGACTCATACTGCGAGATAGGCTCGTTTTAGCGTTGGGCCAGCGTCTTCCTTAGCGCTCCCGCCCCGCTAAACCGATGTAAACCGAAGTAACCGATGCTCTGTACATACTACTAAAGTACTACATAGTACATAGTACATAGTACATACTAACTAGTACATAGTACATAGTCATACTACAAAGTAGGCCCAATCCAAGCCACCCCACTGCCCCTAGTCAAAGCTTGTACCGTTGGACAGCCTCGTACAATGGTACATGGACATGCAAGTTCAGCTGGATTGTGCCAGACAGACCCAGCAAACTCCCTTGGAAAAGAGTGAGTATGTCGTATTCTGCTTAATGGCCAACTGCTAAGCCATAGGCGCACCGAGCCACAACGAGCAGTGGGTACGGCAAAAGTTGCCCGTTTAGGACTAAAACAATCAATTCTCCGATTCATCATCCCAGCACCTTAGCACCTTAGCACGAACCATCATCATCCGGTGGCTGCAGCCCGGTTTCTGAATTCTGATTAGTGATCACTAATCAGAACACTCATACATTTCACTTCGGCTCTGGAGTCTTGACTAGATACGTGCAGCGTGATGCTTGGCCTGGTCGCAGTAGTCCGAATCAGGTGGTCGATTCGGAGGACGCTTTCGATCTTTCCTGATCTGTCGTCAGATCTCAGACACATGGCCAGATTTGCTACGATAAACGTACTTAGCCTCCATGTGGCCGGATCATGAAGGACATCCGCCCCGGTCATCGCAGCATTTCATCGAATCATGGATTTCCGTCTCCTGCCGATCGCTGAGTCGCTGATACGTATGTCCGTACGGACGATCTACATAGTAGCACTCGGTTACTTGCTAAAAATTATACGAGATTAGATCTCGGATATCTCGTACTACGTATTAGGATTCGGTTGATTTCATCAGGCTGTACTATGACTATGAGCTTGAGAAGTTTCCCAAGCTAGAATAGCACATACGATTGTACATTCAAACGAGCGTGGGCACGACACTCCATGTACGGAAGTAGGCATCCGGTACATAGCGGACAGGACAATACCGGTGGCATGACAGTGCAGCCTCCAAGCCCCCAAAAAAAGAACGTACATAGTACATTCCCTTCCGAAAACGGAGCCCAATTCAACTCTTCAACGTCAGTCCTGAGTCGACGAACGCCAATTCCACCCCCTTTTCTTTTCTCGATCCAACCATCTTTCTCGGGTTGGACCGAGTTCTCTGGTTTGACTGTTGGTACACAAGCCCTCTCAGCCTCGTGGAAACCCGAGTCCGGAGGAACACGGCGCGAAATCCTCAAACCTACAACGGTACGCACGTAGTACAACCACGAAGTACAGAAAAAAGAAAATAAGAATTGAGCTTGTTAAAAAGGGGTAAATAGTAAACATACAGTGAAAGTAAAAAAAAAAAAAAAAAAACAAAAAGCAAAACTCAAAAATGGAACTCAAAGCAGAACCGTTAAGGGCTTAGTTAAAACATAACCTAACTGGGTGGCAGTGGACTGTGGATGCGGCTGTGCGAAAAGAGTCACCGGCGACTCACACTGTTGTACCCTTATTGATTTTGGTAGGGATGAAGATTGAGGTCATCCCCTAAGTAGAACTCCGAAAGATGGGTTTTCGAGGGTCATGAGACTCGCTAATCTGGCAACTATGGCTAGCTGACATGGACAGGGTCTGATGGATATGCGCAGAGATGGTTCAGGTTTTGCGGTGTAGAAGCCGATCTGACATGTTCCAATGCATTCTCCGGGAATCATCCGACTCCCCAAAAACTCAATCTCTTCATAAGTTCAACCCCCAGCTACCAGCAGGAATGAAACATCGACTGAAGTCGAGAACAAGGAGGACAGCAAAAATTTGAACAAATAAAAAGACAGCCGATAAGGTCCTATTGGGAATCGAACCCAAATTTGCGACATCAGAAATCACCGTGCTGACCATTACACTATAGAACCGGTGATGGTGCGTCGGATGCCAAATTGCGCTCATGGTACTGAATGAGCCCCTGCACGAATTCGTCGCGTAGTTATCATTGTTATTCAACTTGGGCGGACAAAAATGGCGAGGCTTGGTAACACCAGAGAAGGATTTCTCTAGCGATCTTTAGTCTATTAGAATTAGCTTCACCAAGGGCTTTCTTAAAGGAATCCCAAACTCCATAACTCTGATTGTCTCTTTCGCGTGCACTATCAGATGAGAATTTTCGTTAGTTCTACGTATATGTGTAAATAATATGATTAGTCTTGGTCGTTTCAACCATGAGATGAAAATTTTAGGACGAAGATTATGTTGCGTTTTCATACCGTTCTGCACCTAAGATCGGGTTTCTTAGTCTAGTGGTTAGGACATTCGGTTTTGATACGAGTCGTTATCGCAGGTCAGCAGATCTTGTATCCTAACGACTTTCACTTCCGAAGAACCTGGGTTCGAACCCCAGAGAGACCTTTACCCGAGTTTTTGCTGCGGCTTCTAAAAAATATTTTTGTTTTTGCTAACACGACTTTGGTCGTTTTCACACAGCCCACAGCCACAACCCCGGACCAGCATATGGAATAGATAGGGATAAAGGCCAGTATAAAATATAAATGCATCATAGCGCATTGGCCCGTCGCAGCATCACCACGACGAACCCAATGGGCGATGGAGTATATGTTCTTCAATCCGCCGCGTCTTAGGGTGAGTATATTTGGCCGGCCAGCACGAATTTTCCCTTCTAAACATCTGTGATACATGGACCTTCAAGTCTTCGGCCAATCTGGAGCTGAATGGCAAGCGATGACAAGCTGTGGAGAGAGAAGTTGAGTACTTATATATAGTCGAGTTTTAATACAATGTTTCAATTTTCTGAAATATATTTTGATCGTCTTGGCAGCAGACCTGCTTGTCTATGTGTCACAGTGGTGGATTTAATAAGACCCTGATGGCTGCAGAGAGAACGCCACGACTTTGATGTTTAAAGATATATTTGCTCTGAGTCAACTGGTAGCAAAAAGAAATATTTCCCTGGGCATACCCAGCTTATTCAATGAGAACGTTCAACGCGGGCCGACAAGGGTATGAAGCCCTAATAAATGATCAGTGTCTAGACCCCCTGACTCTTGACCGCCTAGAGTATCAGAATAGTCTTATTGGTTAGATAAAGACGGAGAAATTCTGCGATTCTGCCGGCGGTGACAAAAAAAATTCCCGTCTCGACCGTCACGTCCTCGACAGAGTGAATAATCGCATTGATAGAGTGAATATCTCGGGCATTCACACAGACCAAAATCAACATGTTCGCGGTTCCCGGTTGGTCGATATCGACCTCGGATTTGAAGCCGCAGAAGGACATCTCGTCAAACAAGAACGAAACATCCAACGGCAAAGCGGCTGCACCTGCGACCGGGGCCAACCAAATTGAACCAGGAAATGGCACTGAGAGTGCCAAGAAGAGAAAAAGAGAGAATGGAGTGACCAGGTCGAATGTCGATGAGATGTTCAAGCGTCATATTGAGGGTCAGACTGAAAAGAGCGGAAAGAAGAATAAGAACAAGAACAAGAAGAACAAGGAAAAGAGAGAGAACAGACAAGACGAGGCAAATGAGCAGGCTCAGCAGCAGACCGCGGAAGCTGGGGAGGGCAGAGCGAACAAGAAGCAGAAGAAGGCTCGCGATGAAGAAAAGAAGGCAAATGGCGACGCTTCAGCCACGGCCGATGACATTCAGCCCGCTACGACCACCGCAGTATCATTACCACCGCCAGCTCCCCCGTCCACAGCGAAACTGACTCCCCTTCAACAAAAGATGCGCGAGAAGCTCATATCATCTCGCTTCCGTCACCTCAACGAGACGCTCTACACCACTCCCTCCAAACAAGCGCAGGCCATGTTCGACGCCAACCCGGAACTATTCACGGAATATCACAATGGGTTCTCGCGACAAGTCAAGGAATCATGGCCCTCGAACCCAGTGGATGGTTATATCGCTGCTGTTAGGAAACGTGCCGCTGTCCCAGCGCATCACAACGACAAGAGGAAACACAACAACCAAAACAATGCGGGTGTCGCACCTCTCCCACGCAGACCAAATGGTTTCTGCACCATAGCCGATTTGGGTTGTGGTGACGCCCAATTTGCGCGCTCCCTGACTCCGTCGGCTAAGAAACTGCAGCTCAAACTTACCAGCTACGACCTGCAGTCCCCCGACGAGGCACTGGTAACAAAAGCCGACATCGCAAATTTGCCCGTTACGGATGGAAGTGTCGACGTTACGATCTTCTGTCTCAGTCTCATGGGTACGAATTGGGTCTCGTTCGTTGAAGAAGCGTGGCGCGTACTCCGCGGCGATGGCAAAGGTGAGTGTTGGGTCAGTGAAGTCAAGAGTCGCTTTGGAAAAGTCAATCGCAAAAAGGCCCAAATCGGACTCAAGCGGGACGACGCCGCAGGAATGTCGAATACGCAAAAGAAGAAGCTGAAGAACAAAAAGAAAAAGAAGAATGGCAACAATGAATCTGATGACGAGGACGATCAAGACGATGAAGAAATCTACGCTGAAGATGCACATCCGTCCGTTTCTGGTGGTAACGACGACACTGATATCTCCGCGTTCGTGGAGGTCTTCAAATCCCGCGGTTTTGTGCTCAAGCAGGAATCTGTGGATAAATCGAATAAAATGTTTGTCAAGATGGAGTTCGTCAAGGCCGGTGGTGCACCTACAAAGGGTAAATACGCGGGGATTACGCCGGCGCCTGCTGGAAGGCCCGAGAAGAAGCAGGCGGCTGCTCCGGTGCAGACTAAGAAGAGGTTCATTGATCGGGATCGTGGGGATGATGAGAGTAAAGGGATGACGGCTGAGCAGGAGGCGAAGGTTCTCAAGCCGTGCGTATATAAAATTCGATAGGCCCTTAGGCAGGAAGGGATAGTAAATATCACGAGAATACTCTGAAATGTGATGTAATGAGTCTTCTGGATGTCATGGCTATATTATATTCCGAAAGTGAAGATGATTGTATTCAATGAAAATCTAATTTCCACCCATTTGCCCAACCGCCCGGCCCATCTCCTCCTCATCATAGATCCGGAATCCTTTGTCTTTCGTCACACTAGCTAACTGCACATTTTTGGCATCTAACTTCTCCTCCATCACTTGCTTCAATGTCTTGAGCACAAGCGTCTCGGCCTCAGCCAGAGTCAAGGATCGGTGATACTCATTCTGCAATTCGGCCTGGGCACCTTCACTTCCGGATCCAATGGCTTTGGCGTCGTATCGGTAGAATGTTCCTGATGGTTCGGCATGATATCTACCCTAGATTAGTATACATCTCGATGCAACATACAAAGGGGGGGACTTACAGCTGTGGACCATCCTCATCATAACCGGCAATCAGCAACGCAACCCCAAACGGACGACTCATGACACTCTCCTCCCCATCCGCACCTTCACCAAACCTCAACGCCAAATCGCAAATGGCCTGTGTACAACTCTCGACGCGGAGCGATTCCGCGAAATGGAAAGCATGGTTTTGGCATTCGACGCGGGCATGTTCAATCATTGAGCGGGCGTCGGCTTGGAGACCGGACATGGCGCAGCCGATGTGTTGGTCGATTTCGACGATTTTTTCGACGGAGGAGGTTTCGAGGAGGGTGGAGGTTACTCGTTTTTCGACGCCAAGGACGACGCCTTCTGATGTTGCTACCTGTTTTTGATGAGTAATTTGGGTCAAGGATAGAAAGAAGGAGATGGGCGTACCCCGATGGCGGTTGAACCAAGCTTGATAGCTTCTAAGGAGTATTCGACCTGGAACAAACGACCTTCGGGGGAGAAGGTGCTATCAAATCTGTCAGCTACTTTCAAAAAGCCCCCCAAACCAGCAGGGGTGGGTTCCGTACTTGATACCGCGGTCTGTGAAGCTGTTAGCTGTGGTTGATAATCATTGAGAAAGAGCAGTAGCTTACCGTATTCCGATCGCGCAATGAACATGTTGGCTACTTATCTGTTATGGTGGTCTATATGAAACAGAAAGGACTCTAGAAGAGATTTAGAACGTAAATAGTTGAGAATTCGTGAAGATGGACGAGTAGCAGTAAGACGAGTGATGGATGTAAGTAGTAGCTTGAGCTCAAGCTGTCGACGTAGGCCGCCGGTGCCTGGGCGGAGAGCGGCGCTAGACCGAATCCAGAATCTCCATACAAAGTGTTTACAACGGGCTTTGGGCCGCAAAGAAGCAGTAACTACCTACGTCTTACGAATAACAAGCATATTGTTTAAGAGGTCAGTCATCTCGCGACGTGGACGATTACCGATCGACCTTCTTCCAAAGAGCATGTCCTCCAATGATCGCCGTGCTGTTAGCTACAACCTAGGCGGCGGTTCACGACCCCGCGTCGCTTCCAGTCGCGCTGAACACGATTATAGATCATCTCTGCAAGACAGAGACGACAGCAGCACCAAATCGCCGCGGTTACCGTCAGACAACAAAATGGACCACCTCCGCGGAAGCACACAGAGCGCAAGAGGGTTGCAGAGGGAGTCGAGCAGTGCAACGGATCGCCGTACCGAACGAACGACTATAACTTCGCGCGATAAGATTCATGTCAAGACGCGAAATCCGGTCAAAGAGTCTCCGAATGCAGGGAACAGAGGTGACTTCGAGCGATCACGGTCAAAAAAAACGGCGTCGCCGCCTAGGAGGAGGGATAGAGAAGTGGTAGATGGTAGTCGGCACCGACTCCTTCCAATGATAAATGACATGAGCTGATGATTGTGTATAGTACCGTGGATCCCCAAAGCTACGCTCATCGCACACTCTGCTGCTCCATTGGCGAGTCGTATTTCCGTCCCTCCTCTCGCTTCAACATCGCCGCAATCACTCGAGCCCATATCGTTCAAAGAGCTGTCAATGGAAGAGCAAGAGAATGCCATACTACAGGACATCTTGTTTGTTTTTATGGGCTATGAGGGCCAATACATACGCTATCACTCGTCTTACGACCCATCCGTGGAAAAGGACAGATTGGTCGGTCCATCTTTTCAGATCGGGCCTGGTCTAGATCCCAGTTTGAAAGACTTGACAATATCGATGCTCAAAATGGCGACCCATTATAGTGCGCTGGAGGCTTTTATTGATGTTCTGAGTCGGCCGGACTATGGAGCTGTCAGTCACGCCCTGTGCGCGGCAATTCGAAAACTTCTCAAGGATTATTTGATTCTTATAGCGCAACTCGAGAATCAATTACTGAACAACCCGAACTTTACCCTGCACGTCCTTCATCTTCAGACCATGCCCACGAGCCAGAGCTTATCTCAATTACATTCTGTTAGCCAAGAACTGCTTCGACGAAACAAGCTTCTTGATCAGGATCTGGACGAGTCGATTGACGACTTCGACGACGTGGACAACATTCTCGAACAGTTGAAAGAAGGCGGTGACCTAGTTCCTGGAAGTCTGTCTAGCAAAAGGATCTGCAAAGGTGGCAATGTATTGGGACTTTTGACGGAGCGGCTTGCTACATTTTCGGGAGACCCTGCGACTAAGACTTTGCTACAGACTCTGCTCCGAGAGGCAAGCAGACCGTACATGACTATGCTAAATGAGTGGCTGCACCATGGCGAAATTCGAGATCCCCATGCTGAATTTCTAGTCAAGGAACAGAAATGGATCAAGAGAGAGAAACTTGAAGAAGATTATACCGATGAGTACTGGGAGAAGCGGTACACAATTCGCGATAATGAGGTACCTCCACAACTGGAAAGTGTCAGAGATAAAGTTCTGCTGGCTGGAAAATACCTGAATGTTGTCCGAGAGTGTGGCGGTGTCGATGTGAACAAGGCAGTCAAAGATGTGCCCAAGACATTTGACGACCCCCGATTTCTGGACAACGTGAATAGTGCTTATGCCTACGCCAACACGTCTTTATTGAATCTTCTCCTTTCCGAAAATTCGCTTACCACACGCTTCCGCTCCCTGAAACACTACTTTTTCCTCGACAGATCAGATTTTTTCTCCTACTTCATGGAACTCAGTGCCTCGGAGCTACGCAAACCTGCCAAAGCCGTCAACGAGAGTAAACTTCAGTCGTTGCTGGACCTGGTGCTCCGACAACCAGGAAGTATCGCCGCATCAGACCCGTTCAAAGAAGACGTCAAAGTGAAAATGAACAAGATCGGGTTGACCAGGTGGCTGATGCAGGTCGTCAGTGTCTCCGGTATTGACCAAGACAACCCTGACGGGGGACTCGAAAAATACCAAACCCCAACAATCCAACCCGCCGAAGACGAAAAAGACATTATCGGATTCGACGCGCTTGAACTTGACTACCTCGTCCCTTTTCCGCTGTCCCTGGTAATCAGCCGAAAGACCGTGTTACGATATCAGCTTATATTCCGCCACCTCCTCTCTTTACGACATCTTGAAAACCTTCTCGTGACATCCTGGCAAGATCAACAAAAGACCCTCGGATGGCGCCACAAATCATCCGACCGAAGACTCGAAATGTGGAAACGAAGAGCATGGACATTACGTGCCAAGATGCTGGTTTTCATTCAACAACTCTTGTACTTTTGTACCGCTGAAGTGATTGAGCCGAATTGGCAGAGTCTGATGGAGCGTGTTAACGGTACCGCTGCTGGAACCCAGAGCAGTGCCCTGCTACCGACGGATGAAGTCGATGGTTCGAAACAGGTCAATCGGACGGTCGATGAGTTGATGCAGGACCATGTCGACTTTTTGGATACATGCTTAAAAGAGTGTATGCTTACCCAGGCTAAGCTCTTAAAGGTACCCTTGCCTTCTATCTTCTTCCCAATAGAAAAACAAGTTGCTAACAAATTATCTATAGATACACTCCAAATTAATGACATGCTGCACAATGTTCGCCACCTGGACCGCCGCTTCTCTGGCTCGAAGCATGTCCACCGCAGACCCAGACTTGTCCGCTGGGGCGCCTGGAGCGCCAGCCGACGCACGTCCATACGATGCGACTCGATTAGCCAAACTGGAAGATACGCTGAAACGATATGAAGATCATTTCAATCGTCATTTGCGTATCTTGCTAGACAGGTATGTTATGTTCACTTTAAAGCCGGGATGGATTATTTGGAGTGGGTTATGCTAACCGGGTGATTAGTCTGAATTACTTCGCGGCGACGGAGAGCGTTGTCCTGCTCAAACTTGCGCATTCGTTGAGTTCGATTGGGAAAGATGAGGAGTCGTGATTATGATTATGGTTATTATTATCAGCGTTTGCATCGTGAACTTATAGCCAATGGGCTTCAAATTGGTGGGATATATCAGCGAGCATAAATGATTGCCCTTTTTCCGGCGTTGTCTATAATATGTATAACTTATTTTACCGATCGATACCCATTCACAGAAATGAATACCTAGTATACCAGAAATTCATTTACTCTATCTACTCATATATCTACAAGCTACCTAATCTGGGTGGGAGACATATACACATCGGAAGAAACATTCACAGCTTCGCCCTCCCACTCTCAATTTCATCCCAACTACTCCTCTCCAACCTCTCATAAACCGGCCTTCTGGACTTGCCATCCTTGCCCGAATTGAGCCAGTACAGAGTATCGCCGCTGCCATCGGCGACCGGGTCCCAGCTGCGTTTTGAGAGGTCGCCTTTGGCCTGTTTGAACGTTACTCCTGTGGCAACTCTGCGCAGGTCGTTAGTATGGGGACATAAAGCTGTTGAGGGGGAAGAGGAAAGAACGTACTCTTTTGTGAAGCGGACGAGTCGCGGAATGGCGTATGTAGGTACACCTTGAGAGCGGAGGAAGCTCCATAGATTTTTTACGGCGGCTGCTTCAGTCTCGGGAGTTCTTCGTTCGAGGGTTATGCCTGCTGCGCCTGCTTGGCCGTCGTAACTATTCGTCGTTAGACAAGCCTGCAGATAAGATGGATCGAAGGGGAACGTACTTTTTCAGCTTCACACCATAAACAACCGCATCCTGCACATTCTCCATCCGACAAATGTGATCCCTCACTTCTCCCGCAGAGACATTCTCCCCCTTCCACCTGAATGTATCACCAACCCGATCACCGAATCTGATCCAACCGTCGTGGTCCCGAACCAACAAATCCCCCATCCGCTGAAACATATCCCCTTTCTCAAACACGTCTGTCAACAGCTTCTTCTCCGTAGCTTCGTTGTTATGCAAATACTCCGTCAACGACTGCCTCGTCCTCACCCTCCCAATCGCCTCTCCTTCCTCCCCCGGACCAACCTTAACGCAGAACCCCGTCTTGGGATCCCGATAGGGCTGTTCAGTCTCCAAATCAAATTTGATGAGATACGTATCCTGCTCAAACATTCGCCTAATCGGACCTTGGAATCCAACCGCACCGGCACCCCACGATCCGCCATAAAAGTTGTCGAATCGCGCCACGCCTTCCGTAGATCGGTAGATTTCGCGGATCTCGGCGACGTTGAACCGTTCGCTGAATTTGTCCCATATCTCGCCTCTGAGTCCGTTGCCGTACGCCACGACGCAGTTGTGGTTTTTGTCGAATGGTGAGGGGGGAGATGCGAGTAGGTATCTACACAATTCGCCAATGTACAGCACTCGCGTGGCGCGTGAATCGTGCACGTCTTTCCAGAATTGAGATGCGGAGAACTTCCGGCGCAGACATAACGTGCCCCCGTTACCGACTGAATAGCACAGTCCACTGAAAAACGCAGTGCCGTGGAATAAAGGTAAGGATGAATAGATGCGCATGGGGTAGTATCTTGAGGGATTTCGAGTATCCTTTGGTACTGGAGTGGAGGTTACGAGGGTCATGGAATTGCGAATTGCGCATGCTTTGGGGTTTCCCGTTGTCCCGGATGTGTATATCAAGACCGCTAGATCGGGTGGTGATCGTTTCGCTGGTGCGATTGCTACAATGTCTGTGGCGGAGATTTGGGAGAGTGTTTCTGCAGTGATTTGGGTAGTGTCGATCGGTATGTCTGCCACAGAGTCAAAGGAAGATATATTGAATGTAAATCTCGGGATGTCGTCCGCTTTGACGAATGCGGCCAGATCGGGCGTTGAGATGATGAGTTTCGAGTTTGAGATTCTGAGACAGTGTTTGAATGTCTCGTCTCGCAGATTTGTGTTGAGCAGTGCTGCGACGACGCCGAGTTTTGAGAGGGCGTAGACTGTGAATACCATTTCTGGGGAATTGGTGGTGTAGACCGCGACAAAGTCGCCGGTACGGATGCCCTGGGCATGGATATAAGCGGCCAGGCGATCGGAATCTATATCATGAATCAATCATCATACCTTGTAAAAATCAGGATTAGGGCACAACTTACAGTCCTTTAATTGATCATACGTCCAACTCTGATTTTCAAACCACAACGCCTCCGCCGAACCCTGTTTATTCACCTCAATCACCCTTTTCAGCATACCGTACAATGTGCAGGTATCACCCAGCTCGGCAATTCGTTGCCCAAGCCGTTTTCCAGACGCAGCTTCATCTCTGAGGCTATCTATATCGGCCTTGATGCCGAATTTTGCATTGGCGTAGGCGGCTGTTGCGAGGGCGAGGGCGGCGCCGCCGATGGCTGCGGGTGCGCCGATGTTGCCTGCTGCTTGGGCGAGGATGTCCATGTTGATGTAAATGAGTTAGGGTATCAATTAAAGTGTGTACATATTATTAAAGGGAGAGAAAGGAAGACTCTGTAGATTGTGAGCAATGTTGTGTTTAAGAGGGAGAAGTAAAAGCAAGGACTTATCTCCGAAGAACGTACATGTACTACTAATACCACTTACTACCTGTGCATTTGGTCGAGCTAGCTGTGTAAGGAGTCTAAGGACCAACTTTAAGTGCCGTGTACATCGGCAGCTGCTTCGGATCTTAACCTTGCTAGTACACTTGATTCTAGAGAGTCTACTTTTATTGGATGACTAGATCTCTGATCTTTTTCAGATATGGCAGCCATTCTTTGTTGCTTTCATTGTCTTATTCTTCATCGAGTGAGAAAGACGAATGTTTTCCCCATCTTCTCCAATTCTGAATGTGGAGAGACGGCGCATGTGGAGAACACTGGCATATTACAGTGTCGTACCATAAATTACATCGCCTCTGCAGCATATTTCAGCCGAGGAGAAAGTCAATACCTGTATCGTACACAAGCGTAAGATTGTATTCCGGCTTCTCCAACGGCAATTCATCTTCTCCTTCTTTCTTCTGAGCAGTCCGACCTAAATAGTAAACACTAACTAGAAAGTCTAGAATATACATCTACCGGCTGCGTTACTTTTGGTATATCCCCGACAGACAGCTGCATTGCTTGGTTGTACCGAGGACCAAGGTCATCGATTGGAGCTGTATACTGCGCTAGTCGGATAAGCTGGTCTTATCATTCTGGTTTACTCATCTGCATTTGAAGCAATACCCGGGGCTGCTATACAAACAACCTTGAATTCCGACTGAGAAGGAAGCGCTTTTCTTCGTATTTATTTGGCAATCTACACATATATATCCACACATCAATCAAAATGTCGTCGGCTTCACAGCGTCTTTCCGCCATCGCCAGCCAGATAAGCGGCGGTGGCGAGTCTCTTGCCAGGAAGCGGGTGCTTGCAAAGAATGCAGATGATATTGTAAGTCGTCGATCCTGTGGTATACGGTGTTCTACAACTAATTTGTCTAGGTCATCACACTTGCGGTCCGGACACCGCTCACTAAAGCCAGAAAAGGTGGTCTCAAAGATACCCAACTAGACGACCTCTTGATCTCGCTGTTGACTGTAAGTCAGACCCTGTGTAACTTTTTTTCATTACAAAGCTCACCAGCAGACCGTCCGCGAAAAATCCAACCTCGACCCCAACCTCGTTGAAGACGTCTGCGTCGGCAACGTCCTCAACCCCGCCGCGGCATACCTAGCTCGCTCCGCCGTGCTCGCAGCCGGCTTCCCCGATACAACCGCAGCATCAATCGCCAGCCGCTTCTGCTCTTCCGGACTGTTGGCGGTCCAACAAATTGCAAACCAAATCATTGCCGGCTCAATCGAAGTCGGAATCGCCATCGGCGCAGAGTCCATGAGCACAAACCCGGACGGAGGAGCACCTACATTCTCCAACAAAATCCTCAACCATCCACTCGCCTCCCAAAATCAACAACCCATGGGCCAGACTTCGGAAAACGTAGCCGGTCAGTTTGGGATCACTCGCGCGCAAATGGACGAATTCGCAGCCTCGAGTTTCCAAAAGGCCGAAAAGGCACAGAAAGCGGGCTGGTTCAAAGACGAGATCATCCCCATCAAGACGACGATCAAGGACCCCAAGACCGGCGAGGTCAAAGAAGTCATCGTCGACAGCGATGACGGTATCCGCTATGGCACAACGGCCGAAAGTCTCGGTAAGATCCGCGCCGCGTTCCCTCAATGGGAGCCCAGCCATACCACCGGCGGAAACGCCTCGCAAATCACCGATGGTGCTGCGGCCTTGATTATGATGAAGCGATCTCGCGCCGAGCAGCTTGGTCAACCGATCATCGGTAAATTTGTGGCGGCTACGGTGTCTGGTCTCGAGCCTCGGATTATGGGTATTGGACCCAGTGTGGCTATTCCGAAGATTCTGTCAAAGACGGGATTGAATCAGGAGGACGTTGATGTTTTTGAGATCAATGAGGCTTTTGCTTCTATGGTATGCTTATCCCGGTTCATATATCTCTGGAAGAAACGCGTATACTGACTTTGACGATAGGGAGTATACTGCGTCCAGAAACTCAATTTACCACCGAGCAAAGTCAATCCTCGTGGTGGCGCAATGTAAGCACCCAGCTCTCGACTACTATACTGAATCTTTGCTCACAATGAAAAAGTGCCTTTGGTCACCCACTCGGAGCTACAGGTGCACGACAAGTCGTAACAGCACTAGCTGAATTGCGAAGATCCAATAAGCGAGTCGCAGTCACATCCATGTGTGTAGGAACGGTAAGCCGTCTTTAACCCATCATTCTAGTGATTCCTAGAAGTAAGTACATCTTCTGACAGTGACATAGGGCATGGCCATGGCCGCCGTCTTTGTTTCGGAGCATTGATTTAGGGCTGGTTGATGTAAATGTATATAAGAGTATAAATGAATGTTTTGGAAATAGCAAGTCAATGCTTAATCTACTCAAAGCATTGGATGAATGTAAAAAAAAAGGTGATATTTATATCTTCAAGAATGTAAAAAATGCCTCTACTGACAAACCAGTCAAGATAGCTAGTCGGCCGAGACTCGAAAGTATAGAATACAGATAATCATGAGTCCTTCATACAGCTGAAGAATACTCTTGGTGAGGCTAAGCGGCAGTGACGGTAACAGTGACGGTAGGACCAGGCACAGTCACCGTGACGGTCTTCAAGTGAGTAGCACCCTTTGTGATGGTAGAAGTGACCTTGACCGTGACCACCTCCTCACCACCGGTAACCGCAGCGATAGCTGTAGCAGTAGCAGTAGCAGCCGAAGCAGCAGCAGCGCCGACAGAGGTCGTCACTGACGGCACTTTATCAGCAACTGCAGTCGCAGTCGCAGATGTAGCTGCAACAGTTTCAGCAATGGCAGGGGCTGTGGTCTCTGCGGCCGAAGCAGCCGAAGAGGATACAACTGAAGCAGCAGCACCGGTAGCAGACCCAGCGGCAGCAGAAGCAGCAACCGAAGCAGCACCCTCAATCACGCCAATATTGGCATTGAAGCAGGAAGAGCTTCCGGCACAGTTGTGATAGACAGATAGCGCAGCGGATCCACCACACATTTGCGTCGAGTTTCCGCCGCAGGGGAAGAGGCATCCACCCACGACACCGGCGATGGGAGCGTTAGCGGCGGCGATTGAGTTTCCGCAGTAGCATCTGCACGAATCAAAATGTCAGGTGTGTCATATACGAGGGTNNTACTGAGTCGAATACTCCAACCCAGCGTACGAATAACCCGCAGCAGAGCAGAAACTGATACACGTCTCAACCGTCATATCATCCTTACTCTCATTCGAGCCATCCAACGTCCTGGCCGAAACACTATCAATCGCGCATCCGGCATACTCCCATCCAAGACTCTGCGTGACATCAGTGTAGTAATTTGCCAACACCGCCTCACTGATGACGGTAGTATCACTATCACATTTAGACGGGGAAGCTTCTTCGGGGCCATAAGTTACGGGATTGCATCCGGGGAGCGCATCGACCACAGGGCCAATAGTCTCATCAACGAAGGCGGGCAGAGTACAAAACTTCGATTCTTCGTCCGTGAAAAGGTCGAAAAACTCGGATCCATCTGCGGCGAGGCAGTCTGAAATCAAACCGCTGTCGTTGAGGCAGTTGTCGACCGCGTATTGGAGGGTGTCGACGTTCCAGCCGTTGACGAAATCACCATGGAACCCATATCCGGTGGGATCACCCATGGCCCAGACGAAAGGCTGCGTGGTATCCCACCACTGATCCGCAAAGAGGTTCGTCTGAAAGATAATCTCATAAAAGATTGAAACCATATGCACGGGATGCGTATCCGGACATTCACCGTTGTTATACGCACCAGAAATAGGGTAGGACATGTGAGACTTGTGGTCTGCAGAGTCTAGATTTTTGCCATCCCAGCAGGATGGGAAGAACACCTGAGCGCGAAGGCCGTCGGGGCAGTTGTAGTCGGGGAATCCGTTGGTTTCGGGTTTGGCTGGGCCGTCGTAGTCCAGGCAGGCGTAGCTGACGCCCTGGGCCGCAAAGTCGCCGGTGAAGTTGCGTCGGAAGGGATCTCCGGCGAGCATGCGGAAGCCCTCTGGGAAGGCTTTGAGGGGGTCGTTGTTTGCACCGGGTCGTTGACTATTCGAGTCAGCTGTTATACCAGTTGACCCCAGATGCTTGGGTAAGTAGGATTGTACTCACAGGTAGTAAACCGTAATACCACCAAGATTTCCTTCTCCATCACCCGAAACAGGAACCTGCACGAACGTCCCATTCTGAGCACGATAATACAAATGCGGAACCCAATAGTTCGACAAATCAGCCTTAATAGGGCAAGAAGAGCACGAAGAGGCGCGAGCGTCTTCGTATGTCATGTTGAAGCTGAAGCCGCTTCCCCCGGCGATGGAGTGCACATGTCCAGAAATGGCACCGGGGCTGACGATGGGGTCAGCTCGCTCGTCAACCAGACGGCCGGGACATGGCATGCGGAAGAAGGCTGATGTAGGAGCTGCTGTCCAGAGGGTGGCTAGGAAGCCGGTAAGGAGAGTTGATGTTGATTTCATATTGGCGTTTGACTGCTAGCTCTAGAAACGAAGGTAGATTTATTTCTTGTGTGTAAGGAATGTGTATAGATAGGTGAGCGACACTATCGTCACCAGTCACGAATACAAAATGAATGTACAGAGTCACAGACTCTTGACTTGCAAAGAAAGGAATGGAAAGAAGGAAAGGTACTGGATGAAATGTCTCTGACAGTTCTATTCCAGTATCTAAAGATTTATATGAACAAGACCTCGCGAACGAGGGTCCGATATATATAACCTTCTGAGCCTCATTGACAGATAAATTAAAGATCCATGTTACGTTCGGTACTGACCAGTGCCCGACCCTCATTACGGAGACTAACGTGGCATTTCGGGGAATTCATTGTGAGGTGGCCTTGCATAAGTATTTCCTTCTTTGGAAAGGTTGATGATTAAGACAGGGATTACACGGTGCCATCGTGGTGGATATGGTCGGTTTGATTCTAGCCGCTGAGGCTAGAAGATGAAACACTTTTTGGTTTCGATCTTAGCAAGTACTGATATGATCGTACCTGTCAGCAGCCTCATGATTGATTAGTTACGATCATAAAGGTCAGTGTTGTGTTATGCGTAGCGATCGAAACAAACATTTGCGTCTCTTCCCTCCATATCAGCGAATAGCAAATGTATCCCATATCAGTCTGCATACTAGGGGTAAAACTTCTTTGTGACGTATCGAAACCTGCAATTTCGTGATAGTACGGAGTACATCTTTAGCGCTTTTATCGCATGTCCAGTCGTCGACCGTATGCAAACGAAACTGTTTCCTTCTCAGGTCTAGAGTACGATGTCAAGTCGATAGGCATCCAGCAATTTCCTTTTCCGAATCCCAAACCAGTGTCTTTCAAGTTTAGCCCTGACTGTTTTCGTCCCTGCATCTGACCTGTTTGTTCCTGACTAGTTTGTTTCTAGCGGGGTCATGGTTTTATGAAACAGAAAACAACATTTCAAGGGGATTCCAGGGGTGGACTGGCCAGTGGCCGCTAATTAATGAACCGTTGGCGCTTCCACATGGCCTAGACTGGCCCTGACGGCCAGTGACTGGAGACATAAAAGAATGAATCAGCCAATTGTCATGCCGGCTAGAAAACGATGAAACGCATCCGATCGACCCTTAATTCTTGCAAGTTTCATCTCAAACGACGGCGGCTTTAGGGTTTGGCGCCGGTTTGGCGCCACCACATCATTTCTCAGCGTTGCATCAATAACTACTAGACAACTACGGAGTAAACACGTTATTTTGGGTACGGAGTTTATCGTCGTCGTGTCTCTTTTACTGATTGCCGTATGTAGTAATTGGTGGTTATTATGTAGTATGTACATACTTCGAGTTTGGCGAGTCAGGGTCAGAAAATTGACTTTCGATTCTGTGCATGGCTAGCTTACACTGTCACTTTTCCGAGCATTCATTGTTTCAGACATTTACGTGAATTACGTCTCTTTCGACAAGTTTTACAAGTCGGTTCCGACCAGCATGGGTATCAGCAATTTTGATTTTTTGTGTATGTGCTCAGCTGTCTTCTCACAAGTCCAATGACAAGCTGACGAACATGCCGATTAAGATATCTCGAAATTGTGCCGGACTCCCCATGCAAATGATATCTTCTTGTGCTCTTTGAGATCCAGACATTTTGACCTGTTTATTTTTGGTCGAACATGTCGCACGCTGTCGGCATCAGACAAGATGGCTTCTAGGGGCCTCCCGATCTTAACATTGCAAATAGACAGCCATGTCATGACGGGTTGTCCACTCTATGAATCTCCAGGTATTGTCACTTTTCTTTTTCTCAGAACTGATAACAAGCAAGCAAGGAAATTACTGTACGTAACGATGGCAGAAGAAAGCGTCGAAATCCTTGAATCTATTAGCTTTATGCCTGATACTGCAAGGATCATCTATAAGAGATACCGCGACTTCTCTACCGACCTTCCCAGCGACCTTATAGAGTTTGCCAAATGCCATCTCAACTCCCTGGGACTGCCACAATACGAAAGTATGAGCTCTCACGGAGCGCTCCGAAATGTCGGTCTCAATCGTTAGATACAAGACGCTATTCTCGATCCAAGATTCGAGCATATCTTTCGTACACAGACCCTCTCTTACTGGGCCAAGGATGCTGTTTTCACTAATTATGCTGCTCTCCTTGTCCGGCAAAGACCACCGGAGCAAACAAATCAAACTGAACGAGCGGAACATGAGCCCTTACGGCAGTCCCTGGTGACAGCAAATATGAACCGTACACCCCAAGCCTTTGGCTTTCCGCATGCGCATGTAGCCGTAAAGTCTGATGTCGACATTCTGCCTGGTCATATTTTTTTTATACAAGGGCAAGGGACCCGAGGAGTGCTACCCGAGGAGTGGGCAACACCGGACCCATTGATTGACGACGATGGCAGTATCCTACTGGGTCCGCTCGCAACTAGGCGAGACGGTGACTTCAAGTGCTTGACTGTGGGCTTCTACTGGACTTCCGAGAAGGAAGTAGCTGAGCAATACCGTCAATATGCAGCTAGGCGATATCCTCTAGCTAATACCTGCATAATACACTTTCAATTTCCGCAGTCATTTATCGATGCTCGACGTGTCAAAGAACTGTGGTACTCTCCAGAATGAAAAGAATATGTCTGGACATGCAGAAAAACGCGTGCCATACCGCAAGAACTCAATACCTTACGCAAGCCGATATTATTAAGGGGCACACCTGCGGTACGAATAGTACGGAGATAGCTCGTATCTGCCTAGGGGAGGTTCAGACGCAGATAACGGAGCAGGATGTGCTGCATCTGCCTTCTTGCAAGAAAGCAACTCAGTCGATGTTCGCTGCAAACAGTCAAATTGATCGTTTGACAGAAGCAATTCGAGGGCAGATGAATTTTACCAATTTTTATGATTAATCTACTTGGGGGCCTTCAATGTCTCATATTCGAATTAATCTCAGAAATAGGCCATGCTGTTTTTCTATTCCGTCTCTGTAGTTCATATACCATACCATCTTCGCAGCAGATTCTGCGCACCAAAATCACCCATTTACGTACGTGATCAATGTGAATCTGATCAACACGACACCTGAAAGCGGCTCAACAGAGGATCGGCTAGGAACTCACATAGACTCCGGCCTACATGACCAAGAGCATCTACACGGCGAACGAGAAAGTGGACGCATCAGATCTGACGTACTTGAAAGACGTAGGAAAATAAAACCTCCATGCCAACGCATCGTACCAAAGGGTCTCATTGTAGTGAGGGGTTTGAGACTTTGGCATGCCGGGATTGGTAATTAGACTGATAGAGTGCGAGTTATATTGGCTATCAATATGCACCTTAAGCTCTGAAAACTGTGATGGAAGTACTGATTCCTCACAATGCATTTTGCACATCCGTATCGAAATCAGATGAAGCTTGAGTTGGTAGATGATTTAAAATCTGCAATTGATAATCAGGCGAATCCCGAAGTCCCGGTGGACTGTGTGAGTGAGTCGAAGCTATGGAGCGATATTTGAACCGGGGTTTGGGAAACGCATATGATTTTAGTCAGACTCAATAAAGACGGCTCAAATTAAGAAGATATAACTCGTCAGGCAACTCGAAGCACCTTAACAATACCAGAAATGATATCTAATTATCATATCTGACCAAATCATAAGAACCACCCTTCTTTAACGCATTCCGATAAGCTGGCCTATCATGAACTCTCTTCACCCAACTCGCCAGCTTTGGATACTTCTTCTCATCCAGATACTGCCTTTGATCCGCCGTATCCATTGGAAACGACAACGTAAAGTCCGCCAACCCAATTTTGGTGCCCGAAAACCACGGCTTTTCATCCGACAGAGCACGCTCCATAAGATCGAAGTGAGGATCCAGACCCTGTTTGAGGATCTTTGCGATAGGGTTGAAAATCGCGGACATGAACGGACGGACTAGCAAGGGTGACATGACCGGGATGATTTGAAAGTAGATGATACTATTTACCACTCCGGTGAAGGATGAATTGGCGAACTCAACAAAATAGGTGTCGCGCTCCTTGTTTTCGTCTGTTTCGGGGACCCACTCGCCATTGGAGTACTTGTCTGAAAGTAGTTGAAGAATCAGACGAGATTCTGTGACGATTGTTTTTGTTTCATTGTTATTGTTGCTGTCGGCATGCAGGAATGGTAAAGGGCGGAATAGATTGACATCTGGAATCTCGAGAATAGGTGACTTTCCTAGAGGAAATACCTTTTTGAGTTCTTCTGGTGCTCGTCCCTTTACGCGTTTGTAGTTTTTCAGGTTATATTCTAGTCCGCTGGAAAGGGATAGCTCTTCAAGAGCCCAGAGCACCCGCAGAGACGAAGACGAACTCAGATGATGCAGTGTGGGCGGGGGCAGTCTCTGCATGGTAGTATCAGCCATTTTGCCGTAAAGATAACCTATTGACCGGTGTGGATGAATGTTCAAGTTGATGGAAACAAAGGGAGAAGAGATGAGGTGAGATTGAGCGTCAACAAACAGTCCGCTCAAAGTGGGTCCGCGCATACACAACTCCGATTGATGTTGTGTGCATAGTAGTTAATAATTCTGTCAGAAATAGCTATAGCTAGCTAGACATGGAATGATTTACTGCTATGATTCATGTCTATTGACTATGATTTATCAATTGATTAAAATATTTCCAGGTTGTAACACTTCTGTATGACTTTGAATCTCAGTTCGATTCAAATGATATGAGCGTCCAAATTTCTGCATAAAAATTCAAATAGAGCACAGTTTTGTAATGTGTTGGCAACAGAGTAACAGAAGATCCGGTGAAACTGGGCCACACGAAAGCTGATCGTTAGAAGTCCCCTTTCTCGTCTCCGCTTTTTGGAAGCTTGTTCTTACTAAGTGCAAGAAGCTGCTTCTTCAGAAGTGACATTCCCTTCTGCGATACCCCTTCAGTACCATCATAAATAACCTCAAACGACACGTCACCATTGCTTCGCTTTCTCATTGCGGTGGCGATAGTGAGTACCAAAGTCATAACGTCTCGTGTATGAATGCCGATACTGTCTTCTTCGGGCATGGCTGTATCCCAATACACTTTTGTAAATGTGTGTTTATTCTCCTCACCCTCGTTCGGTAAAGTGAGATCAAAAATTAGTTTCGGTATGGGTGTGATTTTTACCAGCTCTTGCCTCCAACTCTTGCTGAGTGGTTGTAGATTGAGATATTGGCTGTTTGAAGTAGGGCGGCGAGAATCGTTTGGCCTGCCAACTATGTGCGAGGTTGGATAACGGCAGTCTTGGAGCATGTGTGCATTGGCGAGAGGTTGCAGTAGAACGAGCTTCATCTGCTGAAGCTGCGATGCTGGTTCCGGTGATAGATTGGAGGAGTTATCGTCAAGACTGGAACGCTCCTTCTTTTCACTGAAACCCTGCAGGAGATTGGGATCAGTGATGGTTACCGCTTGAGACATTTTCAGCGAGATCACTAGGTAACGCGCAAGACAGTGGATGGAATAGATTGTGTTTGGATTCGGAGCAATCAATACTTTCCCTTGTACAATGAAGCAAATATTGATACAAATGATGCTTATCTTCCTAAAAAGTTCGACCGAGAGCTCTTCCTTAAAAGCAAATAGGGCTAGTTGCCTTTTGGCCTATACATCAAACGACAGGCAGGCTATTCTCAAGGCAGCGCTGCATGAAGCTAATAAGATGCTAGGGAACTGCGTTAGAGAGGCACATATACAGACCGGAAGGTCACCACCACTAGAAGCTGTGTTTCGATTTGCACAAGCTCCCATGCCATTTCGTAGGCTCTGATAGATTTCAATTGTTATGGGTCCGACAATAGACCTTGAGTCCTCCAATGATGATAAAGAATCACTGCGATCAAAGAGATACACCTCATATACATATACATGGCATGCTCACTGAATATTTGTGAATCCAACAGAGTGACTCGGAAGCTTCTGACCCGACAACGCAGACGAAAGATCGATTCCGCCAACGGGGCGTTTAGCCTTGATGGTGTCAAAGTTGAGCTCTTGCTTCATCAATCCGATATGGTGTAACGGTAACATCGCCGTCTCTCATTAGAAAGACACGATCACGGCAGCTCGGGGTTCGATTCCCCGTGTCGGAGCTCATACTTTTTGTTTTTTCTAACACTTTATTTATATTTTCCATTGCACATTCGAGAGTAATTTTTGTATCCATGGATGATGTTTTTTTATATTCTGTTCATACAAACCCTTTTTGGGCTGATATATTCTTTTCGATGTTTTTCGTTTCTACTTCAGAGTCCGCCATCACCTCCCGCTTCGCCGTTAGTGATATTTACTGTAATCTCCACCACAAGCCTCGACACTCGCACTCTGGTTCTTCGAACAAGCAAAAAAGAAAAGAAAGAGAAAAAAAAATGAACTCCGACACGGGGAATCGAACCCCGAGCTGCCCTGTGAAAGAGGGCGATGTTACCGTTACACCATATCGGACGTCGGATGATAGTAAGGCTAATTTTCACACCATGAACAATACCCTAAGGTCAGCTTCATTTATCGCGGACCTGCTACTCATCGAGAAGCATGGTCGAATCAAGATTCTTCCATAACTCTTGTCTAATGTTGATTTCATGTACGTGAGATCGCTTGCGAGGTAGCCCGCTGTTATTGTCAACCGAGAAAGGTGTCTGACAAAGCCATTACGGTAGCCGAGTACGGTACTGATCTTCAGTCATCATTTCATCGTCGTGGAGAAAATACCCCTCACTTCAAGAAGTTCAAATCTCTTCATTGACTATATTGCAAGCTTTTTCTCTTCTTTACCAAGCAGAAGCCAATCCAGAAAGCACAATGTCGCAGGTTCAGACTCTTACTCCCGAGGCTCGACGGCCAGTAGTCGAAGTCCATAGCGAAGCAGAAACGAATATTTCACCGCCACTAGATCTTCACCAAAATCATGAAATATCAGATGCCTCTATTGAACGTACACTAGGACCAACTCCCTCACAGCATGTCTTCGAGGCAGCAACGGTAACTCCAGTCAACCAAACCCGTAAATTCTCGATTATCGCATTGCTTGTTATGGCAAATGTCTTTCAGGTAAAGTCTTTTTTTCCACATGGTCTCTGGTCTTCGATGCAAAGAAACCACAGTTCCAATAACGAGCAATAGATGACTGTAAATTTCGCGGGAATTGCCGGTGGAAGCACTCTCATTAATGCAATGGGAGCAAAGGCGGCATATGGCTCATGGATAGCTGCCAGCTACGCGTTAGTGATTCTATCCATGCATATTGCACTTCGAACTGTCCGTAACGTTCTAACTAACATGATGTAGACTGACTCAAGGAACATTCGTCCTTCCTAGCGGTCGATTGGGCGATGTCCACGGCTATAGATTGCTGGTTCTTGTCGGTGGCGCATGGCTGTCTGTCTGCACGTTGGCCTGTGGCTTCTGCACTAACATCTTTGCCTTTCTCACCTTGAGGGCGTTATCAGGCTTGGGTGGTGCCTTTATCATGCCCAATTCGGTGGCGATGATTTCAAGTACCATTCCACCGGGTCGTGTACGCAACTTCAGTTTAGGCATTTTTGGGGCCTCGGCGCCCATAGGAGGATATCTTGGAGCGCTTTTTCTGGGAGCCTTCCTGGAGAAGACGGAATATAAGTGGTTTTTTGTCTTTCTGTGAGTTGTACTGGATTGCCAGTCGTTGGGTAAGCTTAGGATAACTGACATACTTTTTTGTTGTAGAGCTGGCATGGGTTTTGCTGTCATTCTTGCTCTTGGACTTTTGAGTCCGTCGGAGAAGCCCGTTGACCGGGGTGGAAAAATCGATTATATTGGATCCGCGCTGGGGACAGGCTCATTGATCATCTTCAACTTCGTTTGGAAGTAAGGCAAATCCAAACATGGAAACAGGACCAATTCAACGTCTAATATTTGTATTTTTAGTCAAGCTCCCAGCGTCGGTTGGTCGACCCCCTATCTGATCGCCCTCCTATCTGTGTCTCTAGCACTGTTCGGAGCTTTCTTGATCTGGGAAAAGAAGTTTACTGCTTTCCCAATGTTACCTCTCGATATATTCAAGGCCCCGTCACTTGCCATTCTCCTGATAGTCGTTCTCTTCAATTACATGGCCGTGGGCACATTGATTTGGTACCAGGTTCTCTGGTTGCAAAGCGTCTGGAACTGGTCTCCTCTGAAGTTCGCTATTGGTTGGTCTCCATTCGTCGTCTGCGCCGTGGGTGCCACCTATCTTGCAGCCTGGATGATCCCCCGTGTGGCAGCACAATGGATTCTTGCAATTGGTACCGTTACAGTACTAGCGTCGAATGCACTAATGGCAACTGTGCCGCTACATCAATCCTATTGGGCCCAGATCTTTCCGTCCGTGGTGCTCTTCTCATTCTGTCCGGATCTTGTATACACTGCCGGGCAAATTATTGCCAGCAACTCCGTTCGCCGGAATCAGCAGGGCATTGCTGGCTCGATTATCGGTACACTTAATCTTTACGGGAACAGCTTGGGGCTTGGGTTTGCCTCTACAGTTGAGGTTCAGATTGCGCAGCGGTCTGGGAGCAAGATTATGGGATATAGAGCGGCACTTTACTTTGGTGTTGCTATTAGTGCTGTGGCTCTTGTGCTGGATATACTTTTTGTTCGACGAGTGAAGGATGATCGTGAAGGCTGGCGCGAGGAGGACCGTGAGCTGATCAATCAGTTTGAGATGACTCAACATGCTGAAAGTACGGGTGTTCATCTACGCAATGCAGTTGACTCGACCATGCACAGTAGTGCTTGAAGGTCTCATCGTTTTGGGTGATATGTCAAGCAAGCTCGGATAGCTAGCCCAATTTCTAGCATTGATGAGTCGTCATCGTAGTTCACAGGCAAATGGCAATCTGACTGTTTCAAAGCGGAGGCTGTATGATTCACTACGGGTCAGTCAAGACGGTATCAGAAAGGGGGTGCAAGGCTCACATGAAAACTCGCAAATTGACATCTGGATCGACTAAATGTAGAATACCTATATATTTCATGCTAATTGGAACAAATCCAGTCAACATTGAAAGTCCCGAGGTCCACTCATCAAACTCCCTTCCGTTCTATGGTTCCCAAATAGAGGAACATTGAATTGCATAACCATTCAGTGTTGGTTTTTGGACATACAGAAAATCGGCTTTGTTCTTGTCTACCATTACCAGCAGTATTCAACAGTGAATGCCTTTTCCAGCCGAGTAAAAAAATACTTTCGAAAACAAGATGAGGTCTTCCTATATTAAGGTTATTAGACCAAGGTATTCACTTACATATATGTGTAGCCAATACCGACATTTCGCACGAAAGAATATGCCATGGACTTGCATGTAAGATATATAACTTATAACCATACACCGTTGACCTCAGGTGCTGTTGACAGACACCTGGGCACCCACCAGTTGATATATACACCAATCGACATCACATTCAATTGCATTTTCATGCTACTCGAAGACTCGATTCAGCACATGTGCTTAGTCGCTATACCAATTTGACACAATCTCTCCCCAAATCAACTAGCAAAGGCCATGCTTCCAGATGTTCAATTCCTCGGAATCCATGGATGTCAAATCAAGCCTACCGTTGTACTCCTCTTCATGGCACTTGGAAGTCAACCTTCCGTATACTTAGAGTGGTCATCAAACCGGATCAAAAGAAAGTGAAGGAAGAAAATTGCAAATTGCAATCACCAACCACCCGAAAAAGTTATATACCTGGCCGAACAGGTACGAATATCAAAAACAAGATTAGTTGAGCAACGAAATCGGCAGAGAATTGTATCTTGTAAAAGTTCATGTAAAATGTACCGCTTTTTAACACGGAAGCCGAATTGTCAATAATGTAAATTACGATCCACCTATCACAATCCGATATGGTGTAACGGTAACATCGCCCTCTTTCACAGGGCAGCTCGGGGTTCGATTCCCCGTGTCGGAGCTTGATTTTTGGCCTGTTCTTCCGTTCATTTTCATGAAGGATAGGTCTGATTCTTTTTATTCCTAAATCAAAAGGGTACTAGTTATTCTATTTGCTCATCTATACCGTTCATGGGTGTGTACAGCTGGGATGACCATACTAAAAAGAAGCCATACCACGGCTAATACAGCGCTAAAACCAAAGGGGAATATAGAGATAATTCTAGCCTATATATTATTAACTAACTATAAAAATAATACTATATCTTTAAAATTAAAATTTAATTTATTTTTTATATTTTACTAGTAGTACTACTTAATTAATTAATAATTAATTAATAACTAGTTAAATCTAGATATAGTAAAAAGTTAATAACAATATAATAAACTACTAAAAATCTATTTATAAAGATATATAAAAAAAATAATTAATTATAAATTAATTAATAATTAATTACTAATTAATTTATAATTAATATAATTTATTCTTATTACTAGTAATACTATTAAGTTATTATTAAGTAGTAAAATAAAATATATTAATACTTTTTCTAATTATCTATTTACTTATAATAATAGATATATTTATATTATATTAATATTAAATAAATTAAAAGATAAAATCTTAAAAGATATTAAAAAAGTAAATATATAACTAATTATAAACTAATAGCTTAATAATTATTAACTAGTTTCTAGATATAATATAATAAAGCTTTAAAATATTTATTTAAATCTATTTAATATAACTTTTTATAAATCTTTATTAAGTAATATTATTAGAGATATATTAAAGTTAAAATTTACTAATATCTTAGTAATAAACTAAAAGAAAATTATTATTATTATATTACTAAATTACTTTAGGAGTAATATATAATTATTTAATAATTAATTAAGTAATAATTTTTTATTTTAAATAAATAAAATACTTATATATAAATATTTAATTAATATTAATTAAAAATATTAATATTTTCTAGTATTTATTATTAATAGTTTAAAGCTTAGAAGAATTATAAATATAATAATTATTTAAATTTTTATATTTTTTAATTTAAAAAATTAAAATAGCTAGTATATAATTATTTTAAAACTAGTTATAGACTAATTATTAATTAGTTATTTATTTAAGAATACTATTAATATATATATTCTATTTTTTTATTACTTAAACTATTCTTAAGATATAAAGAATTATTATTTTTATTATTTATAATATTATATATAACTTAATTTAGAGCTATTATAATAATTAATTAAAAAATAAAAAGATTTATTATATAAATTTATTAAATGTTTTAAAATTAAATCTAATAGAATTTAAAAAAAAGATTATAATAAATAATATTAAAATAATTATTAACTAATTATTAATTAGTTCTATATAAACTAGTAATTAATTATACTATTAATATTAAGAAATTAAGATTTATAGAATATAATATCTAATTTAATATTATTATTATAAATAATAGCTTAATATTATATTAGTTATAGATTTTTATAGATAAATATATATATTTTTTATCTTTATTAAGTAAATTATCTCTAAAAATTTTAGCTAAGATTTAAGAGATTATAAATTAGAATAATAATTTATATATTATATTAAATAAATATTTTATTAGTAATAGTATATTAGTAATAAATTATTTATTAATTAATTAAAGCTAGATTCTTAAAAAGTCTAGAGCTTTAAAAATTTTATTAATAAAATAATTATATAAATATTATTTAGATTTATCTAAATCTAAGTAATATTAATTATATTAATATTTTTTTTAAAAAATAATATCTTTTAAACTATCTAATTAAATAAATATTTAATAAATTAATATTTAAGTTTTAGTAGAATAAAGAATTTAAAATAAATATATATTATAATTAATTAATAATTAATAAGATACTAATATTTAATTATTTATTAATAATATATTTAAAGCTATTACTTTAAAAATAATAAATTTATAATTATTTATACTTTTAAAATATAGTTAAAGTTTATATTTAAATTTAAATTATTTAATATTAATATATCTTATAAAAGACTAAAATAAAAAAATTTAAATAAAATAATATTTATAATAAAAATTCTATACTAAGATAAAAATATAAATAAATAATTCTAAAATAATACTTAACTAGTTATTAATTAAATTTAGTAATTACTTTCTACTATATTATTATTAAAAAAAAAAAATAAGAATTAATTTTATTTATTATTTCTATAGATTTTTAATATAATATTTTATATAATAAATAAATTAGTTTAATTCTATTATCTATATTATTTAGATATTAATACTATTATTTTAAATATAAAATAGAAATAGATAAAAGATATAGAACTAATTATATATTATTATTTAACTATTTATTAATTAGTTATAGGGCTTAATAAATATCTTTAAATAATTAATTTTAAATATTAATTAATTAATTAATAATTATAAAATATTACTATATTTTATTAAATTTATTTTTTTTATTAGATTATAAAGAATACTAATTTAAAAAAAAAAAATAAAGCTTTATAAAATTTAATAATATCTATTATTAATATTTTTAATTATAAGATATATAATAATATTTTAAATTAAATTAATAAATATTTATTAATTAATTAGATAGTAATTATTAACTAGTTATAATATTATAAAATCTAGCTTTTTTAAACTAGATTAATTATAAATAAGATTTAATTATTATAAAAAGATTAAATTAATTATACTTTTTAATATCTTAAGAAATCTAGATTATATTATAACTAGATATAAATATAATTAAATAAAGTTATAATAAATCTTATATTTTAAAGATATAAATAATCCTTTTTTAAATAATTTAAAGATATTATATAATTAGTTCTTAACTAGTAGCTAAATTACTAATAAGTAATTATAATATATTTATTTAAGATTAACTAAATATTTCTTAATATTTAATATAATAGAAGTAAAATATATATTTTATATATTATATAATTTTAATTAAATATAATTATACTTAGGCTTATAGCTATAATTATAAATTATTATTTTTAAAATAGTTATTAATTACTTTATAATTATTTAATTATTAATTAGGAATTATTTTCTAATCCTATTTATAATAAAAGACTAAGAATAAATATTAAATAATTAGATTATTATAATATTTATTATATACTTCTAATTAAAATTATTAATACTAAGAAGTTAGTAAGTATTTATTAATTAATTATTTATTAATAATTAATATATTATATAATTAAATACCTTCTTTTAAATATAATAAAGCTAGTAAGTATTATTTAAATACTTTAATATTAGTTACTAATTAATTATTAATTTTTAATATAATCTTTTAGTTATTAAATCTTTATTATATTACTTTAATTAATTATTTTTAATAAAATTAATTAAATATTCTATTAATTAATTCTATATATGAAGTATAGCTTAAGAATTAAAAATATAAAATAAAAATATATTTAAAAAAGCTTTAAATTTAATATATAGAAAGATAGCTTAAACTTTTAAAAAAAAATCTTATATTTAATATAATAAATTATTAATTAATTATTAATCTATTCTCTATTAATTTAGATATTTTTTTAGATATAGATTTATTTTTAAGATTCTAGCTAATTAGTTAATAAATAATAATTTAATTATTTTTAAATATATAGTTATCTAGTACTAGTTATTTATTAAATCTTTATATTATTAGTTTTTAAGTAATATTAAATTAATAATTAGAGTAGGATATAAGAAATAAAACTTTAAAAAAACTAGTTTAATAGAATTATTAAATAACTAGTTAATAAATAATTACTAATTAATTCTTTAATATATAATATATCTTATTAATTTATAATTTTTTATCTTTTTTATACTTTTATATATTTATAAATAATTAATAAAGTCTAGTAGTATTAATATAATATTATAAAATATATTTATAAAATTAAAGGTTATTATATTATCTTATAGTATAATTAAGTATTTATAAATATTTATAAAAAGATATATATATCTTTTAAAATTATTATTTTATAGTATTATAACTACTTATTAACTAATTATTTTTAAATAATTATTTATTTTTAATCTAAATTAGTATATTATTATTTTATAATTAATATATAACTAGTTATTTAGTACTAATTTATATTTATTTTTTTAAATTTTTTTAATTCTAGCCTTAGGCTTCTTAATAATTTAAAATTTTTTTAATATTTAGATAATTATTAAGTAATTATTAAGTAATTATTATATATACTATAGTAAGTTTTAATCTAAATAATTAATTATAAATAAAATATTTATAAGCTATTTATTAATTATTATTTAATTAATTTTAGTAGATTAAAGAATAATTAAATATTTAATAATAATTTCTTTAAATTTATTTTCTATTAGTCTTTAGCTTCTTAATAACTTAAATATCTTTAATATTTTAAATAATTATTAAATAATTACTAAGTAGTTATTTTATATATATAGTAGATTCTAATTTAAATAATTAACTATAAATAAAATAGTTATAAGCTATTTATTAATTATTACTTAATTAGTTTTATTAGATTAAGAGGTAATTAAATACTTAATAATAATTTCTTTAAATTTATTTTTTATTAATCTTTAGTTTTTTAGTAACTTAAATATCTTTAATATTTTAAATAATTATTAAATAATTATTAAGTAGTTATTTTATATATATAATAGATTCTAATTTAAATAATTAATTATAAATAAAATAGTTATAAATTATTTATTAATTATTACTTAATTAATTTTATTAGATTAAGAAGTAATTAAATACTTAGTAATAATTTTTCTAAATTTATTTTTTATTAGTTTTTAGCTTCTTAGTAATTTAAATATTTTTAATATTTAGATAATTACTAAGTAATTACTAAATAGTTATTTTATATATATAATAAGTTCTAATCTAAATAATTAACTATTAATTAAATATTTAAAGATTATTTATTTATTATTATTTAATTAATTATAGTTTATTATACTATTTATAATATAATTAGAAAATAAATCTTATTTATTAATAATTAAGCTTTCTTATAATATAAGACTATTAGATTTATATTTTTAAAAAAGATTAAGAAAGTATTATATTAATTATTTTTTAAGTAATTTTTTATTAGTTTAATTAAAGTCTTTATTATAGAGTAAATATTTTTATTAATTTATTACTAGTTATTAACTAGTTTATTAATTTTTTATATTATAATATAGATATCTAGCTAATTAATTACTAATTAATTAATTAATTTTTTATATTATATTATATAGATGTCTTAGTAACTAGTTAATAACTAGTTATTTACTAATTATTTATATCTATTAATTATTAGATTTATTAAATTCTAGTAGATTTTTATTAATTTTATAAATAAGATTAATAATAAGACTAATAATAATAAGCTATTTATTTATAGCTAATAATATTAAATTACTATTTATATATTATATTATAAAATAGATTTCTTAATAATTAGTTAGTAACTAGTTACTTAATCTTTTATATTATTATAAATATTTTTAGCTAATTAGTTATTAATTAATTATATAATCTTTTATATTATAATAAAGATTTTACTCTAACTAGTTAATAATTAGTTTATTAATTTTCTATATTTATTAACTATTAGATTTACTAAATTTTAGTAGATTCTTATTAATTTTATAAATAAGACTAATAATAAGACTAATAATAAGATTAATAATAAGATTAATAATAATAAGCTACTATCTATATATTATATTATTATATAGATATTCTAGTAATTAGTTAATAACTAATTACTTAATCTTTTATATTATTATAAGATTTTTAGCTAATTAATTATTAACTAGTTTACTAATTTTCTATATCTATTAATTATTAAATTTATTAAATTCTAGTAGGTTCTTATTAATTTTATAAATAAGACTAATAATAAGACTAATAATAAGATTAATAATAAGACTAATAATGATAAGCTATTATTTATATATTATAGTATTATATAGATATCTTAGTAACTAGTTAATAATTAGTTATTTAATCTCTTATATTATTATAAAGATTTTTAGCTAACTAGTTAATAATTAATTACTTAATCTCTTATATTATTATAAGGTTTTTAGCTAATTAGTTATTAATTAGTTTATTAATATCTTATATCTATTAACTAACTAGTTTACTAATCTTTTATATCTATTAACTATTGGATTTATTAAATTCTAGTAGGTTCTTATTGATCTTATAAATAATTAATAATAAGACTAATAATAAGATTAATAATAATAAGCTATTATTTATGTATTATATTATTATAGAGATATTCTAGTAATTAGTTAGTAATTAGTTATCTAATCTTTTATATTGTTATAAGGGTTTTTAGCTAATTAATTAGTAACTAGTTTACTTCTTATAGATATCTTTATGATATTTAGATAATTAGTTAGTAATTAGTTTATTAATATTTTATATTTATTAACTATTAGATTTACTAAACTCTAGTAGGTTTTTATTAATCTTATAAATAACTAATAATAAGATGAATAATAAGACTAATAATGATAAGCTGCTATTTATATATTATATTATTATAAAGATATTCTAGTAATTAGTTAGTAACTAGTTGTCTAATCTCTTATATTATTATAAAGGTTTTTAGCTAATTAGTTAATAACTAATTTACTTCTTATAGATATCTTTATAATATCTAGATAACTAGTTAGTAATTAGTTTATTAATATTTTATATTTATTAATTATTAGATTTATTAAATTTTAGTAGGTTCTTATTAATCTTATAAATAATTAATAATAAGATAGATAATAAAATTAATAATAATAAGCTACTATCTATATATTATATTATTATAGAGATATTTTAATAATTAGTTAATAATTAGTTATCTAATCTCTTATATTATTATAAAGATTTTTAGTTAATTAATTAGTAATTAATTTATTTCTTATAAATATTTTTATAATATCTAGATAACTAGTTAGTAATTAGTTTATTAATATTTTATATTTATTAATTATTAGATTTATTAAACTCTAGTAGGTCCTTATTAATTTTATAAATAATTAATAATAAAATAAATAATAAGATTAATAATAATAAGCTATCTATTTATAGCTATATATTATATTATTATATAGATTTTCTATTAACTAGTTAATAACTAGTTATTTATCTATTATATTAAAATAGAGATATTATTATAACTAATTAATAATTAGTTTATAGATTAAGAATATTTTTTCTCTATATAAATTATTTATAAATTACTTATTAATCTATACTTTCTAATATTATTAAGTAAAGTATATTAACTTTAACTATATAAATTTTTATAATATATATATTATAGAGAATTAGTTTAATATTAATTATTAAATAATTATAGTTTATTTTTTTAAATTATTAAAAATAAAGAAAAAATCTAGATAAACTAATTTATAATTAATTTATTCTTTTACTTTTTTTTCTTTAAATAAATTCTAGAACTTATAATTAGTTTTCTAGTAATACTTTATAATTAATTAATAACTAGTAAGTTATTAATTTATAATTATTTATATACTTAACTTATTAGAATAATTTTTATAAAAAAGAGAATATCTTAGACTTTTTAAAATATATATTATAGCTATATAATTAATATTTTAATTAATTATTAATTATTTAATTAATAATTTAAAATATTATTATATTAATAATTTATAATTAGTTAATTATTAATTAATTTATTTTTAATCTATTTTTTATAGTTTTTATTAATAGGACTAGTTTTACTAGAAAAAAAAAAGAGATAATAAAAAATTAATAGTTATTTTAATAATAAAAATATTTTTAGAGAGTAGGAGTATTATTAAAAAATAAAAAATAAAAGAAAAGATAGTTAAAAAAAAAAAAAGCTAGAGAGTATTAATATTATATTTTAAAATCTTAGTATATTATATTATAATTAATTAATAATTAATCTTCTATTAGTTATATATTAGTAATTTATTTATAAATAAATTAATAAATATTTAGACTAGATTATTATCTTTAATTTAAATAAAATAATAAACTCTTTAAAAACTAGTTAGTTATTAATTATTAATTAATTTTATAATAGTTAACTTACTTTTTTATTTAAGTATATATATAAATAAGACTTTAAATTATTTATAACTAAAAATTTAATTTAATAAATAATTAATTAGTTATTAGTTCACTATTAATTAACTAATAATAAATATATCTTATTTTTTATATAATTAGATTAGTAGTAGAATAATTCTTTATAATTAAGATAAATTTTTTTATTATTAAATATTTAAATAAATTAATTAGTTATTAGTTTAATAATAGTTTAATATTACTTATATTAAGAGAAAATAAAATAATATTTCTAATTTTTATTTTTTTTAAGTAATTCTTATATACTTATTAATTAATTAATAAATAGTTAGCTATTAGTTTTATAGTAAATATATAATTAGTTAATAAATAATTTATTATTAGTTTTATTAGAATAATAAATATAATTAAATATATTAGTCTATATAAAAATCTAGATATAAATAATTAAAGAGAATAAAAACTTAAATTTATTATAAAATCATTAAAAATAGATTATTTTTATCGCTTTTTTCATTTAAATATATTAAAAATTAATATTTTTATATTAAAATTAATATAATAATATACTACATGATGTAGTACTGCCATATTAGCAGTAAAAAAAGAGAAGAAGTATAAAAAAATAAATATATATAAGAATAATATAAGAATAAAAACCAATTTTAATAAAAAAAAATATTTATATGGTTAGCTAAGTATTTCTAAATATACTAGTTCTAAAAAGATAAAGCCTTGTATTAGCTGTGGTGTGGCTTCTTTTTAGTATGGTCATGTTATCTGCACCCACGTTCATGGTGTACTAAAGTCTCCCGATACTATTGCGAATTGTCGTCATTCGGAACTTGAGTGACTCCTTGGCCTCGCCTTGTTTCGAGACACGCATGAAGATAGGATAAATTCGGGACGAGAATTGGGTCAACAACCCCACGATCTTTGAAGCCTCCACAATTTGGACAATCTGCTAATATGAACGACAGATATGAGCATACGGGAGCAGCCCGTATTTGCGCTCGACCTTGACCCTGCAGCTCTTCCCTTCTGAGCCTTCTTGCTGCCGGCTCACAGACGCCTTTGACTAGTTTAGGACTATGCTCATGGGAATTGATCCTCGATTTGAATCTCCTGAGAGAGAAGACACCTTTAATGAAAGATCTTGTTTTCCTTTCCGTGCTTACTGTAGACGTCCGAATGTTGCAATCGGACACTCTAGTGAATCTCTCTCATCACATTCAAACTTCAGAGGCCTGTCATCTTCTCTCCCACTACTTGCACAGAATATAGAGGGACCTGGCCAACACTTACACAGTCACTGCTTGTTACCAAAACGAGACCCAAGAAATACCCTTGAACTTCGACCTCGATCCTGTCGAAGAATAGCAAAACAATTCTAACAGCATCCTCAATGAGTGCTAGGTTTTCTAAAACAGTGAGCATGCATAAACTGGGTCTTGGCAGATAGGCACGCACTGGAGCCAAATAGCAAGCAAGTATGGTCGATTGATGCTAAGCTCGTTCGTAGCGTGATATTTCTATGCTCAGTGAGTAAAGTCAAGTGAAATCATTAAAACTTACTTCATCGATAGAATGCCTGCCTCGAGCGTTATGAGCAATCTAGTAACGGAAGTCTTTGCGATCTCAAGCAACCCCCAACAATACTCTCTCTCTATGGTCTCAGGTTCATCGTAGACCAAGGCAATGACTATGTCGAGTAAGATCCAGCTAATAGCTATGACTAAATCAAGATAGAAGGCAGAGAGTAATAACTACTTGAAAGAAAAGAATAAGTATGTTATTTCTATATTTTAGAAAAAGATGCTTAATAATTATATATAATTGCTTTGAAAGGGTTTTTAGCCTCAACTCCCTCTAAGCAATCGTAGCACCCCTCCTCCTCTCCTCCAAGATTAAAAACTCCTCCTGCTCCTTCCGACTCTTTTTCAAATCCACAAAAACCGCCAAAACCCCAAAACTAACCACACTCAACGCAAACAAGAAATAAAACGGCGTCGACTCATTCCCACTGGGCGTCGCATCAATAATCGCACTCGACACAATAGGCCCGATAAAGCTGGATGTCTTGCCGATGATACTAAACAACGAGAAGAACAAGAACTCTTTGCCGCGCGGAGTCACTTCGGAGATCATGATTTGACTGTATGAGTACCAGGGGCAGACGAAGAGGCCGTAATAGGCTTGGTAGAGCCATACTTCCCATTCGTGGTGGAAGCCGAAGCGCGAGGTCCAGATGCCGATCATGCCCCAGCCGTCGAGCAAGATGATGCCGATGGCGATGATGTTGAACATGGTTTTTGTGCTGAGGTGGAAGCGGCGTTGGAGGAACCAGAAGGCGTAGATTCCGAGGGCCTGTCAATACTGTCAGACATCTGGAATGTTGCTTTAGGGATTGGGAAGGGAGAGAGGGGAGGGGGACGAACCTGAGCGGCGATGCCGACGATCAAGAGGTATGTTAGTTGCAGGGTGTTGTAGGCTACGATGCTGTTCTGTAGGGTGCCGATGACGGTGACGGTTGTGTTGAGAGAATCGCCGAGGAGGAAGTATCCTACATCATTAGCCTTTCGCCTAAACACAGACAAGACAGCGAGAAAGAGGAGGTACCAATGAGATAAATCAAACTCTGCCTCAACTGCAATATCTGCCTTCCAGCATGATACAGCTGCCACAACCCCGCCATAAAGATATTTCGAGGCGCCGGGTCTTGCCCGGGCCTTCTCTTCTCAAACACGAACCAGGGGATAGCCAACAATAGCCACACCCCCGTCGCAAATGCAATCAATACACTCAGTCCCCAATTATTATTCGCCGTGCTCGCATTCACGTCGAGACCAAACATGATGCCCACAATCACCGCCAGAATGAAAATCTCGCCCACAGACTGAATGTAGAAGGCGATGTTTGATAGCTGGCTTCGTTTCATGGTATCCGCGAAATCATACTCGTCGCGGGTTATTGCGCCAGAAACGAGTTCGTCTGCGGCGCGTTTCATTTCGGCTGTGTTGCGTGCCAGACCCGGGAACGCAGCCGTCCAAAAGGTTAGGGTCGTTTGGTAAGCTATCAATCCAACGATGTAGAGCCCCGTTGCAGCTTCCCATTTATCGGCGTCGTGCACGCCGAGCCATCCAAACCCAATTGCCCATGCTACGAGCGATAACCCGATCAGGATGTTGGGTCGCCAGGAGCCGAAGTCAGCAAAGCTGCCGATGATCAGGAACACGACGATCTGGATGGCGAAGGAGATGCCATTGCACAATAAGACGATGCTGTTGATGGAGCGCAGTTTGCCGGCAAAGTGCAGCTGGGAGTTGGAGTCGGCGGCTTGGTAGAGGAGGTTTTGGAAGGCTGTTGGTGCGAAGTCTGGATATCATTAGTTTACCTTCCTTCCTTCTGCGGAGGGTTTTGGCCACGTACTGAATAGAGTCAATCCGTTATTCCCGATATAATAGCTATTCCCCTCGGTTAACTCCTTGGTATGTCTATCCCTCATCAAGAGACGCACGCATAATAAGACCAAATCTCCTTCCTACTCGTCTCATAACGAGCATCGAACTGATCCGGCGCAATGATTGAGCCTTCCTCTGGTTTGCAGTTGCTACTGTCTACAGCATCATCCAACGTTTGCGAAATATTCACATCTTTGACATCCGCTGCTGAGAGATTATTGGCGGGGCTTTTGGACCCTTCTTCAACGTCAATTGGTGTCGACATTGCGAACATGTATACGCTTCAACGATGCATACAAGAGACAGAGAAGGAATCAAAACAGATTTCTTCAAAGAATAAAAGAAAGAAGAGAAAAGATAAGAAATCCATATTTTTTTTCCAGTTTACTATAAGAGGGGCAAGGAAAATCTCGGCGTGTGCTTCCTATTCGAGTAGAAATGCACGGCCTGCTGGCTGAAGACCCTGGAACTTGCAACGTGCGTGCTGGCGCTAGCTTGAATGGCATTGGAGGCATAAGCACAGAGACTGCTTTAATCTTAATCTGATATTGCTCATTTCCTGCCAATCACATGAAATGAAAAGAGGGTTGATCGGCGCGTTCCGTTGCTGAGTTTAGATGAGAAAGTTTCTTCCGGACTTTGCTATCAGCACCGTATGTTTTCTTTATATAATCAAATGTTTTCAACCTTTCTATCATCCGATATGGTGTAACGGTAACATCGCCGTCTCTCATTAGAAAGACACGATCACGGCAGCTCGGGGTTCGATTCCCCGTGTCGGAGCTTACAATTTTTTGCCATGCCGCCTCTCTTCTCTGTATAAGAGACGATCTAAATGGCCATCAGGACACAATCCGATATGGTGTAACGGTAACATCGCCCTCTTTCACAGGGCAGCTCGGGGTTCGATTCCCCGTGTCGGAGCTCATTTTTTTTGAGTAGCTTTTTGAATACCAACCAACCTGGTGCTTTACGTAGTGCATTAGGGACGCTCAGAAATGAGTGGTGTAGCAAAGTTTAACGTATCGTTGCCGTATTAGATTTTGTTGATTATCCTGCACTAGGCCTAGTCGGTCTCGAGTTTGCAAATAGCCTAAGGCTGTATATAGTTTCACTGTTATATTGTTATCATAGAATCCAAGGCAGTTCGCACACGTTTCCCCATATAGATATACCCCTATTCAATGCTCCGCTTGTATGAAATATGGCGTTGTGGCAAAATTGTGCAAAAATCTCATAGACACCCGGAACCTGGTTAGGGTGGACGAGAACCAAGAGGGAACCTTAGGGGCCTAATCTTTAATGGCCCCGCGGTTTGACTCCGGGCCGGTCTGCGCCTAGAAGCGAATACAGCTGTAAGGGCCTTAGGGGGGCACCCAGGCCTAGAGACTAGCTGCCATATTAGGGGAAGATTGGCAATATCGAAAGTACTCCTATCGGCTGGCATGTGGGGGGGTTTGCACTTTTGCTAGCGCCAAAAATTTCTGAGCATCCCTGATAACTAGGGTATTTCAGCTTCACTGAGTACTAGTTATATTTAGTGAATTGTTTTCAGCCACTGGCATGTAAGCATGTACGTTTATCATGGACCCGCTGGATGATACATATTTTCATATATCCTCTGCCATAGTTAGTATTTTCCAAAGAATCAGTCGGCTCCTGGACCAGTATGTGTCGTCGGATTCTGGGTACAGCAAAAAATAGATAGATTGTTCATTAGACAGTATATATGTAGATCAGAACTCGATGTCGACAGAATCAAAAGTCGACTCAGATACAAAAGCAGATCCGTCATCCATACCAAACGCCACATCCGTGCTAGATGACATGTCAATTCCAACGTCGGTACTGGACATGTCGAAGCCTACTACATCCGTGCTGGTCATGTCGAATCCTACTACATCCGTGCTGGACATATCAAGTCCCCCCACAATATCCGTGGTGGACTGCATGTTGATCGACTGGTCAACGCCGATGTTTACATTGTAGTTGTTAACATCCACAACATCCAGATTGGTGCTCGAGAAAGTTGTATCGTTGATACCAGACATGCTGTTCAGACTGGCCAATTGAGCGTTCAACTGCTCTAATTGCAGATTCTCGGCAGCGAGTTCGTTCTGAACCTCCATTTCGTTCATTTGATTCATCTGATTCAAAAAGTTGAGAGATTGCAGCTCTGATTGTTGCTGTTGTTGCAGGATGTTGTTCATGTAGTTATTTTGACTGTTGTTCGACGTCAAATTATCAATAATGGAAAGTCCCTCTGCAAGGATTGAATGGTTGCTTCCTTGTTGTTGCCCTCCAAGTTGATTTGTAAGTATCTGCAGTTCCAATTGCTCAATGAGATTTGAGTTGCCGCCATTTGGCTGATTCCCCAAAGAATGAAGCTGTTGGCTGAGTTGTTGGTTCGCCTGTTGCTGTTGCAAGTTCATCATCTGCAGACGTTCGTTTAATGCCTGGATCTGTTGATTTTGCACGTTTATGTTAGCCTGCTGCTGCATTTGAGCCGCATTGTATGCAGATGCATTCGCCTGGCTGTTTCCACCGGTTCCACCAGCTCCGCTAGCCTGCACGTTGATGTTAATTTGCGAGGGAGTTTGTCCAGAATTAGCTGTCGGTCCTGGGGCGGGCGAAGCTCCAGGTAAATTTCCAGTAATCGGATTCTGCGGCTGAGCGTGACCTGGCTGTGGTGTGCTTGTTGAAGGTGTCATCCCTGGTTGCTGGAGCGACAGATGGAGCGAATTACCCGACATTGCGGTTACCGAGCTTTGAGGTTGATGCTGGGGCGGTTTCCCTGTAATCGCAGTGATCGGATTCTGTGGATGAGCATGACCTGGTTGTGGGGTGCTCGTTGAAGGTGTCACCCCTGGTGGCTGGGTTGACAGGTGGAGCGAGTTACCTGACATGGCAGTTATCGAGCCCTGAGGTTGCTGTTGGGGTGGCTTCCCTGTAATTGCAGTGATCGGATTCTGCGGCGGGTGGAACGGTAGCGGACCTTGTGAATCTGTTGGATTATGAGGAACATTCTGTTGTTGATGGAAAGGGACGTGATTCGCGGGAAGGCCTCCAGCTGTGCCCCCGTGGTTTAGAGGATGAGTTCCATAATACTCGTCAGCATGACCGTGACCGGGAATCGAGGGTCTGATTGGAATGTGACTGTTGTGGTTTGGCGGGTGTTGAGCGTTCGAACTGTGTATTTGGGGCTGAGAGCTTGGACTGTGTGCATACTGAGATTGACCAGGTGCTGGGCTAGAACTCATTGCATGTGGCTGGCTTCCTGAGAGATGATGGAGATTCGATGGGGAGCCATGTACATTTGAAGATCCGCCGGACTGTGGAGTAAACTGTTGGCCACCTTGGCTCGGTGCAGGAGTTGAGGGTGACGAGAATGGGTGATTGTTGGCTGGAACTGTTTGCGACTGGTGAAGACCTTGATGGCCTTGATTGGCATGTGAGTTGAGCTGACTGTCGTGAGCCTGCTGAGAATTATGATGTTCATTGAGATGTGCATGAGGATTGTTGGGATGGCCATGACTAGCTTGTGGATCATGCTGATGTCCTGACGGGTGATGGGTTTCGCTATGAGAACTATCAGGCCCTTGGTAAGCAGTCGGATGACTGCCCGGTGTTGCATGTGTATTAGACTGTGCTGTTCCAATTTCTGGTTCTTCCTCCACCGTAGGTGGATGATAATCGCTGTGATGTTCCGAGCCATGTGACTGTTCTGAATGTTCTGCGGGTGGGTTCGTCTGAAGTGTATGTTCGCCCTGTGTATGATGCTCAGGATTGACATGATCAGACGCAGGATAAGATATATCATGCGTATTCAAATGACCTGCGCCAGGTTGTTCACTCGGTGGAATTGGCGCCATACCGCCCTCTGTATGATGCTCAGGTTCAGCATGACCAGATGCAGGGTGTGATGCACCATGCAGAATTGAATGACCTGCGCCAGGTTGTTCACTCGGCGGAATTGGCGCCATTCCGCCTTCACTAGGGGGAACAGGAGCCATGCCATTACTATGCAACGAGTTCAGTTCGCTCGCAGGAATAGGAGCCATTTCCGAATCGAAACCGTGAAGGCTCGCGGCGTGTGCTTCACTTGGTGGTATGGGAGCTACGTTATTAGGGTTCAAACCCTGCGCAGTAACCCATTGCATCTCGCTCGCAGGAATTGGCGCCATTTCATTAGAGTCGAGGCTGTGCACACTTGGAGCCATGTTTGGTTGAGTAGGAGGTACACCGGAATTGTACCCGGGAACGCTAAGTGTGTTGGGTTCACTCAAAGGAGTGGGAGCCATGCTCACAGGAGTAGGCGCCATGCTGTTCAAATTAGACTGGTACGGGCCTGGTGTGCTCACACTTGCTATGGCAGGATGAATATTGTTAGTTCCACCCACAACTGGTGTTGGCTGATGAAGTACCCCAGATGCCGCCAATCCTTGGATTCCTTGGTTCGAAGGTACAGGAGCCATCTGAGGTGCACCTGGCTGTGCCTGTCCCAACATATTTGCAGCAGCGATCGGCACGGCAGCAGCACCCGCCATGGCCGCCTGATTTTGGGCCTGTAGTTGCTGCTGCTGCTGTTGCAGTGCTACCTGATTCTGAAGTTGCAATATCTTTTGCTTCATCTCCAACTGCTGCTTGAGAGCATTGAGCTTTTGAATCTCCTGCAGCTGTGCGTTCGCAACCTGGGCTTGCTGATTCGCTTGGTTTGGTTTCTGATTCGGACGGATGCGCGGGATCGTGATACCGGTTTCCTGCCGTACGTACTGTCGTAACGCCTGCCCGCCGAGCGCGCCTGCTACTGCCGCTACCTTTTTGCCGACTTTCTTCATCGAGTCCTTGTCTATATTCTCGACCATGTTTGACGCTTTATTATAGGCCGCCTTTGATGCACTTGCCGATCCATCAATCATTGCTTGTGTTGCATTCTTCAGCCCTGGCTGCAATGACTTGCGTCTGACCTCTTGGCCATAGACCGGTGTTTGAGCACTTGGCTGTATCGAAGGGAGAGCACCCTGCATGGATAGTCCTGTCGCACCCAAGGCAGAGAGTTGTGCCAGCTGTTGATTCAATGCTAACTGAGATCCGGGTTGAGGAGTTGCCGAAGGTTGTGGCAACTCAGCGGTTTGAGCCATAGGCATGACAGGAGAAATCGAAGAAATAGAGGAACCTGACCTAAATGATGGGGCTTTCCGCCGAACCGAAAAGGACGGCTGAAGAGCCGACTGTCGCTTTAGGGCTGCAGCAGCTCACAGTCAGTATCAGAACAGACAACAGTGGTAGAGGACATACCAGCTTTGGCCTTCTGGGCCATCATGATCTTGGCAACAACCATGTTATTTGCCTGTTTGAGAGGATCGTAAAATGTCATCTCAACAGCTTCAGCACATGCATGGCGGACAGGCATGTTAGTCCGTTTAGTACATAGCAAACAAATGACCCATTCCTCGCAATGATTGCATTGTATGAACGAGTCGCTCTCGGGGTTTATCGAGGTGTCGCATTTGGCACAGTTTTTGACCGGTGTACTGGGGTTTGCTATAGTCTGCCCAAGCAAAGCGAAAGGAATAGTCCGCTCAAGAAAAACCGGAAACATGATATGAGGGTGTGATCGAGCACCGCCAGATTCCGCACACGTCTCGCATGTAATCATAGTACATGTCGGACACATGAACACCTTCGCATTGAATGTAAGTTTGTGGTTGCAGCAGCCGCAGAGAATATCGTGAGCTTCGGCGGATATAGTTGCTAAATCTCTGACTGGTTTCCGAGCACATGTTCGATAACTTTGAAAGTACCGGCGATCTCTTTCTGCTTCGCCCATGGCTAGCTGAAATCGTGAATGAGGGTGACGGGCCAGTTCACGGCCACTAAATGGTACACTTTACATCATCAGTACAGTGCAATAAGATAATTCTAGGCAGACTTACTGAATCTTGCAGTCCAGACACTTGACGGAGTTGTATTTAGGGTCCTTGGTTATATCGACGCGGTAGAGAAATGAGGCAAACCTATGAGTTGGGTCGTGCTCCCGGAGTCCCGGAGCTTGACAATCTTCACAGAATCGGATCTGCGCATTATATTCTACGATGCATGTCACACATGTCCAAAAATTCTGTCCCTTTTTTATTCCTTGATATGAATCAGCATGACATAGTTAAATGAGCGGAGTAAGCTTACCACCCAAGCAACGCCCGCAGTGCGACAAAGTAGCCCCGGCATGGCAGCTATCACACTGCAAATTATACATCGCGAGCCCCAAATCATCCGGCGCCCTAGTCATGGTCAACTTTCCATGGGCATGATTCGCCAGTAAGTCGCGACTCGTCGCTACACAGTTGACGCAGATGTTGAATTCGCAGTCATTGCACGACAGACCGGAATGAGAGGGATGTTTGCATTTTGTGCAATACGCCGGCGATGGGCGAGCGCCTCGTGGGGTCTTGCGGTCGAGCAGATATTTAAAGTACGGCTGGTGAGCCGCGGGGTGTGTCTGGTGGCAGTCGGCGCAGATATTGAGGTCGCAGAATAGACAGCAGATGTGGTATGTATCGTACGGGAGACCTAGACTTTTGTTAGCAACCTACGAGGTTGACAAGCTGATGATAATCACCTCTCCCGCAATGACAGCACAAGCCGACGTTCTGGCCGGACGGAGCCGCCATGGTTGTCTGCATGTTCAGACTAGCCGTGGAGAAGTTTGGGGTAGACTGGATCTCCTGGAAAGGAGAAAAGACCGAGGGAACGGCGCCATGAGTGCTATATAAATCCATGGAGGCTCATTTCAGCCTTGTCGAGCGGGCATAGTGAGAAGGCTGAATTGACTCGGCGGTCCGGTCAGGTCAAGTCGTAGAGCTGCGATATTAATCTGTACTCTGTCCTGAGCACGTCGTGAGCAGCAGTGAGGACGGAGTTCAGAGAGCGCGTCCACGAGGAAGGAAAGAAAGAAAGAAAGAAAGAAAGCGACTCGGACACTTCCTTCCTGTTTTGGCACTAGCAATCAACCTTAAATAGAATTTGCATTCTGATTGGCTGAGATGAGGATTAGTTCGAACAGCCAGCCAATCACAGACCGTACCAGCCGAGCTGACTGTGATATGGAGCATCTGATTGGCTGAAGCGCTCGCCCAGTATTGCTGATTTCAAATTAGGCCGGCCCAACTTGCATGCCTTGTCGTCGTTGTCAACAGAAAGAAGCCTCATGTTGTTCATTTGTCCCAGCGTCTTGTCGAGCCTGCCGAGGGACGCGACATGCAGCTATCGTGCACTGCCTTGTGGCTGCGTGTCTGCCTGCCATGCCATGTCAATGGTTCAAGCCTCAGTGACATGTTCCCGCTAGAGCTCTATTCCCGAACAGGAATAGAGGCACGGGATGATGGGACACAGATCGACTGGTAACGCGCGCGCTGCGCCGGCGCGCCCGTGGCCTGAATGGGAACAGTGGAACATCCTCACTTTCCCTCCGCTTAGTCAGCACGAGATATTATCTAATATAATAAATGAGCTGATTGGTAGAAATTATAAAATAAAAATATAACGCTATATAATCTTCAGCCAATTAGAGATATATATTACAGACACTTTACCTATAGTAGCTTAGTAGTGCAGAGGAACTAGACCTATAAGAGTATAGCACGAATAAATTATAGCTTATAATTAATAGGCTCACAATCCAGCTTATAATCCAGCTCAAGATCTAGCTCACGATCAAGCTCGCTGACAAGCTCACGATCCAGCTCGCTGACAAGCTGGCGATCCAGCTCACTAATAAGCTCGCTGACAAGCTGGCGATCCAGCTCGCTGACAAGCTCACGATCCAGCTCGCTGACAAGCTCACGATCCAGCTCGCTGACAAGCTCACGATCCAGCTCGCTGACAAGCTCACGATCCAGCTCGCTAATAAGCTCACGATCCAGCTCGCTGACAGGCTCACGATCCAGCTCGCTGACAGGCTCACGATCCAGCTCGCTGACAGGCTCACGATCTAGCTCGTTGACAAGCTCACGATCCAGCTCGTTGACAGGCTCGCGATCCAGCTCGTTGACAAGCTCGCGATCCAGCTCGCTGACAAGCTCGCGATCCAGCTCACGATCCAGCTCGCGATCCAGCTCACGATCCAGCTCGCTGACAAGCTCACGATCCAGCTCGCTGACAAGCTCACGATCCAGCTCGCTGACAAGCTCACGATCCAGCTCGCTGACAAGCTCACGATCCAGCTCGCTGACAAGCTCACGATCCAGCTCG